>VZUI01064737.1:0-18101 GCA_013401135.1 Cettia cetti | reverse complement strand
AGTGAGGGAAAAAATAGAATCAAAACCAAACCTGAAAGAAGAGTCAAAAGAGAAGGGAAAAAAAAAAAAAAAAAAAAAAAAAAAAAAAAAAAAAAAAAAGGTGGCTTATTTTTGTTGTAGAAAGAAATACATTCAAGGTTTGGGGAGGAAGGAATAATCAAGGATAGAAAGCTATAAAATTATGAGTTATTGCCTGGAATTTCATCTGAGGCTTTGTGACTTCAGTTTCACTGTTAATAATTTACCTTAATAGACCCACCCGCTATTCTGATAGAAAAATGGCCCCTCGGTTTATACTGGAGTGTTTATTCTATATTTAATACTCCCTGTAGGTGATGGAACACTTGAGACTGCCGACTCCCAACACAGCCATCTGACATCCAGTATTAACGAGTCAATAAATATGCCCCCTTTGTTATGTGCAAAGGCCCAAGATGTTCTTCTGGCTTTGATTTTTTTCCTATTCTTTAAAAATACACAGCCTTTCAAAGCATTCCCTGTCAAACAGAGATAATGGAGATTTCATTGGTCCTTGCCTTGTACATGCTGATATAGCTTCTAAACAAAAGTGTCAGAATGTTGACACAGGAGAAATCTGGCCAGCTGGAGGCCTTTAGCGAATAATAAAATATAAAATTAAAGCATTTGTAACTGTTGTGTTTCATATAAAAAAATCTGCAAAAGTTAATGACTGGATGGGTAATTTAAAACAAAAGCCCCAGCAGGCAGGGAAATATAACTAAAAGCTAGCAAGGGGAATTCTTGATCCAGCTCTCTGGAGAGCATAGTTGGAACATAGCATGTATTTTTTGCAATACAAAGCAATTACAGGCATCTCCAAACAATAAAAATCCATAAAACACTCTGGTGTTCTGATTATTTTTTTTTCATTAGATAAGGTTGAGAAGTTACAGGATCCCATTTCATGCTGACAGCTCTCCACATCTGATAGGAACACTAGGAGATAAAAATGCTTAAGTAATCAAATGCTGTGCATATTTTTAGATGCACCCATTATGTTTAGTACAGCATCATGAAAATAAATATGTGAACTTGTAAAAATTGAGAGCTGTATTTGTCCCTTAAAGATTCAAATCCAGTGCCTGAGGACATGCTGAAACAACCCAAAGTACAGCCAGCACAAGATGTGAAACATCACAAAATCAACTCTGGCCTGTAATAAATCATCTAAATAGACTTTTTGCAGCCTCCTGTTGCTGGTGACCATATCACCCACAGTGGGAAAATCATTCATCTTGCCTCTGCAATCTGATGGAAACTTTCAATACTCAGAAGTAAAAAGGATTTTCTGTTATTTTGAAAACCAGGATGTCCTGCTTCCAGATTCACTCTGTAAAGACAAATCAATAGCAAACATGGCTTTGTAAAGTTTCTTCCCCCTCCAGTTAATCAAGATGGGCTAAGCTGTTCCTAATAAGAAATATTAAACACAAATGAAAAAATATATCAGACTCATTTAGTAGATACTTCATGTTGTAAAGAAAAGTAAAATAAAGAAGCTTTCCTTGATTAATGTTTGGCTTTGGGCTACATTATACACTGAATGGCAATACCTGTAAATTTTTAAATTTTATCTGAAAAAATTATTCTTTAAAATAGCACATTAACTAGCTTGAAAAAAATTGTTTATATATCTCAAAATGTATATCCATTAGAAATCTTAATTCAATAAAACTGCATCTGGTAGGATTTTCCTGGTATTAGAACTAAGTTTACTGGTACTAATATTTTGATCACTGATCTGGAAGTAAATATAAAATTGCAGTTGATAAAATATGTGGAATCCATGAAGAGTGGAAGTCTGGAGGATGAGCTGGAGAAGGTAATGCCACAGACATGAAGGCACATTCAGCTCTCCTTGCATCACCTTAGAACAAGAGAATGTACTTTAGTCAGCTTGTTTATTTAAAAAAAAGAACCAAAACCCAACAACTGAAGAGTTGTCATCTTCAGAAAAAGAAAAAAGATAATTTCTGTTTGAAAAGAACAGAGTGGACAATGGCTGTAGCTGAAGGAAGACAAATTTAAACTGGAGATAGGGCACAGATTTTTAACTGCATTCACCATTAAAGGAATAGATGCCTCAAAAACATACTTCAAGATACTAATGAGTTTATTAATC
Source organism: Cettia cetti (assembly GCA_013401135.1). NCBI lineage: Eukaryota > Metazoa > Chordata > Aves > Passeriformes > Sylviidae > Cettia > Cettia cetti. The sequence goes on along the minus strand of VZUI01064737.1, from coordinate 15,958 downwards.
TTCATTCTATAAGGACACAAAGGTAACAATATTGTCCTGTTTAACTTCTTAGGAGTTCTTAAACTGCCTTTTGATAAGTTAGAATTTTGGCCAGCAACTAAAGAGATAGCAAAGTAGGGAAGGAAATCTTGCAAAATGTTTCTTGTTTTCCATTATACCCACAAGGTTGTTAACTACCTTTGCCCAGAGAAGTCTTCCATGACTCAGCAAACATGAGCACAACTGTCAGCAGAAAATGTCTAGGATTTTGAAAGTTCATAAGCATTGATGGTATCAGGTAAGACAAAAGAGATAATGACCTATGGTACAGAGAAAGGCTATCAGGAACTTCTTACTGACATATGAAGTGTAAAGTAATTCCAGGCAATTCTGGTCAGATAACAACCTACAAAGTAATTTGCAGTCAGTAGTTTCCTGGCCACTCTCCTTGTCTCAGTACTCAAGAAAAGTTCCCATGATTTCTGGGGAAGCAGCTAGCTGAGGCTGTTTTCAGTGCTTTCTGCAGATTAAGCACAATTTACCTCTTTTAATACTGTACTTGAGAAAACACTTTATTATTGAGCACAAAGTACAAGCTGGGATGTTTATTTTTATATCTGAGGAAACAAAAAAGCTTTCAAATACAGAAGTATTATTTAAAGGTTATCTATGGTATAAGTTGTTAGGTATAATGACTTGTTAACTTAAAAATAATTTCTTACAATTGATGAAATAGGTACTGGTTTTAAATCTTTGCTTTAATATATTTTTAAATTGCACAATATGATTTTTTTTTTCTTCAGTCTTCTGTGAAATCATATTGTCTGCATTTTCCAGCCTTTAATCAGTAACACCCTGCTGTTACTGCTGGCCTCTTTTGTGGAGGAGATCAAACTGGGATTCTCTCCAGAAATGTAACTCCTTAACCTTTACAGAATTCCTTAACTGGCTAGAGGGCAATTTGTCGTGTTCTCCTTTTACAGAGCTGAAAGATCTGCCTCTGCTGCCCTGCAGAATGATGAGAGCAGTCAGGCCACATCCAACCTCAAAAGAATTCTGGAAAGTAATTTGTTAGTAACTTTATGTTCGTGCAAAAGAACGTCCTGGACTTGCTCTGTCAATGCATTCCTCAATATTTAGCATAAAATCAGAGAGATTCTTCTTGAAAGCTCTATCTTCTAGTCAGATGCTGAACTACTCTTTAATCTGCATACAGTCCAAAATTGTATTTATTATGGAACTGATGCACTATAAATGACAAAGTTTTATTTCTTTTTTTCATGCAAGGCCTTAAAGCTGAGAATCCAATTCTCCAAGTTTAGGAATGTGGTTTTAGTTAGTTGATCAGCTGCTGTTTTCAGAGCTCTTTAACTATTCCTCTCTGTTCTGAACATCCATTTTCAGTGACATAAAGAAGAAAACTAGATGCTTTTAACTGTAAATATCCAAAGATATGCACAGCACCACTACAGGGTAATTGTCCAAAAAGGCCCCAGAGCTACTAAGATTCGTAAGCTTTAAAGTGTTTGTGTATTAAATTATTTTTAAAGCATTTTTAAAGTAATTTCCACATGTAATACATGCAGAAATATTCTAAATGTTTCAAATAACGCTTCAGAAAAAAAGTGAAGTTCATAGAGTTCACTACAAGATGGAAACTAGTGATAATCTAAACAATATGATTGCACCTTGCCCTTCCAGCCATCTCCAGTAAATCCATTGGTTACCAATCAGAAAACATAATGCTAAGCTACAATATGATTTTATGGCATACCTTGTCACTGATTTATTACAATAATGAAGGTCTGTTATGCATCTTGACATAACTGGGCATAATAAAAGCAGAGTTGCATTAGCTCTGCCTTTATAGATGTTTTTGGAATGTATTGGTATTTTTTGGCATGCTGGTTTAAATTGAAGAGATGTGCTCTGCTGTACTGCAGATGAATTTTTTCTTCCTATAGACCACTTGTGCTTAAGAGAGCTCCAACTAAACATAAGTTGCAGTGGTTTTGCAGCAGGTACCAGATATTACAAAGAGTTTTAAGCTAGTCTATATTCCAAATTAACAGAATATTTCCTTTTTCCCTGTATATATCATGGTAGTCTCCTTCAACTGGAGTTTTCATATAGCTTTCCTGGTTGGCAATAGGCTGATGTGGTTTCTTTTCTTCATAATCTTCCTGATGAATCCCAGTCTTCTTTCTCAATAAACAACTGAATATTAACAGGCAGTCACACAGCTGTTCTATGCACATTAAAGATGTACACATAATTTAGAGATTAAAGCACTTGAGATTCTCCCGAGAAGGAAAGGAAGCTTTATCTTGCTAATTTAAAAATGCAATTATATCTGCATAAAGTACACTGTGACTTTAATGTACAACTCAGTGTACATGTTCTCCTGTTGAAGTCAAAGGTGTTGTAATCAGGTTAGACAGCAGCAACAGTCAATAAAAATTTCTTTAATACATTTTGGCCAAGTTTTGGTTGTGCATCTGACTCTTCAACCTGGCTGCAAACACACGGCCCATGTTTTACCTGGTCTGTGCCAGGAACGTGCTGGAAACCCTGCCCCAGTGTGTGCCAGGGAAAGTAGACAGCAGATATTAAAGTTTATGTTGTTTGGAACCTGAAAGCTGCAGATTAATGCATGGATTGCTGTGGCAAGTTCACCACCAAAGAAGCAAAAATTATTTTCTGACTAGCCATAGCTAGAAAAAAATGATTCTGTGATTTGCCACTACTTGGAAGAGATGACAAGTAAGCACCGATGAACTTCCCAAGTTCTTAACTACAGCTGATTGTGAACAGAAAGGATATTTGAGGGGTACAAAACAAGATTTATAATGACAAAACACATGGTATTTCTGGTGCAGAAGGTGCAGACACTGTGCTTGAGTTCCTGAAGACCTCTTGTTTGTTTAGTAACTTTCATCTCATCAGTGTTGGGTTATAGCTGATCTGCCAGCACCTAAATTCCCTGTCATAACACCTGCTCCCAAACAGCAGAACCCATGGTATCTGACACTGGACAGAAACATTTTCTAATCTTACAGTGAAATTGTCCCAGTGAAAACTAGTGGCCACTCCTGCAGTTTTTCATTACAAGAAAGCAAGCAATTCACAAAATCCTGAACTGTCAAACACAATTCTGGTGTTTGCTCTGCTGGAAAACACTACAGGAGTTCTGGTCCTCATTTTGTAAGCTTCCACTGCAGATTTTCTGTAATTTCCAAATATTTCTGGGTGACCTCAAGCCTCACAGATTTTTATGGACAACTTGCAAAGAATGCAATAACATGTCTGTTGTTTTGTAGGCCCCAGAATTTTAGACAGGTCGTGAGAGCTCATTTGGTGTTCTCCCTTGCTCAAAGTTGCTCTTTATTCCTGTTGTTAGCAGATAAACAAATATACAATATGCTATTAACCTTGTCACAAATGTTCTCAGAGCTGACCACATTTCTCTTTATGTTTACCTAGAATTACCAGATTTTTTGAAAATGAACCTGAAACTCTATTCCAGTGGTGAACAAAATTTAATTTCCCTTTCTTTTTCCTTACAAAACATACTTTTTTGAAATTGTATACAATACTGCATATTGTAGCTGAAGTACAAAATTCAGGTCCTCAAATAATGTATTTTCTATTTGTGGAAGCATGGCTTTAGTCACCATTACTTTTATCTACAAGTCAAAAGCTGCATTCTACACTGGATTTTGCACAAAGGCTTTAATCAAAAGAGAAGTGTTGTCTGCTTGTTCTCCTATTGCAGAAGGTCCCAGGATTCCTCCCTATGTGCCTTCATTCTCTAATGGGAATATGCCTTTGCTGACACTGGTCTAAAGTCATGGGAGGCAGATTTCATTGGAGTCAGCTTTCTGATTTTCTGATACTCCTGATAATGACATCTGTGTCTGTATGTATCCTAGTTCTCCACTTCCTGTGATTTTTCCAAAACAGACAACTCAGTTAGAAAATGAGCAATGTCTTCTTCTTGATATGAAATCTACAACATTCCTGAGAACAGTTCAGTTGTGACAGACACTGTTAAACAGCTGCATGGGCTGGGTAAGTTACCAATATGCAAAATGACTATGGCAAAACTTCCAGGCTTTATCGGTTTTGGTTAAACGCTAAAGCCTGTGACAGGGCACAGCCAGTGCAGGTTTGCCAAGCTGTCAGGAATCAGGGAAGCAGGAGGAGGCTGGTTTTGCTTGCATCACTTTGCATCACTCTCTCACCTCCGACACGGTGGCACAAGTTGCACTTTCCAAAAAAAAACAAACCAACAAACCAACAAAGAAAACTACACCAAAAACAAAAACAAAGAAAACAAAAAAAAAAGAAAACCAAAACAAAACACAAACCTCTTTGATGTCTGACACATGCAGACACAAAGAGGCATCTAAAACAGATAAAGAGATAAGGGAGGGTAAGCAACTTGTCTCCTCAAAGGAAGACATTCCTCTGTGCATCCCATATGAGATTCTGTCTCAAGAACTCTCTCCCTCCTTGGAATTCTTCCTGCACTGTTATTTCCGGGAAGAACAATCAGTGACATTTGATAGGGGACAGAAGCTTCTGAAAAGCCTGAATTTTTGGCAGCAGAATCAAAGAGTCTTGTAAATTCTATTCCCATCACGGACTTCCAAACTACTCCTAAAATCCCCTCTTTGTGTATATACATTCTGCCTATACTTTTCTTCTCTCTTTACAAAAACACATGCACAGTTTTGAACTCACTTAAAACTGACCCTTGTGAATTTATCACTTTTTTTTGTTTCAGACCAGAGATGGTTTGGGATATACAACCCTGCCAGCTGCCAGTCCCAAGTTAGACAATTCTATTTGCAGAAATGGATGTCCTTAACATAGTTTTGCTTCCATTTTCAGAGAAATCCACGTGCAGCTTCACGTTACATTGGTTTTGATGGTGTGGGCTGTGTGAGCTTGCTCACCAAAGCAAACACTGTATTTGTCATTTAAGTGCCAGGAGTTTTTTTGCAGTCTGCAAATGGTCTCCACAGCTTTTCCCATCGTGTTAACATGCTTTTATTAGTTAATCTGAGTTATTTATTAGTTAACTGAGAAGACTGCTGAAGAAGAGCGCTGTGGAGTCACCACACAGACGAGCACAGAACTTGCAATGCCCTCTAGTGTTTCTGGCCTGGAAATTAAAGTTTAGAGTGAAATTCTGTTAGCAAGCTTCGTTAGTTGCACTTCTAAGTCCTTCCATGGATACTGAAAACAAACCCATTGTAAATAGAGCCACACCATGAAACACAGATTGTCCTTGAGATGGAAGGCAAACAAACAGCTGAGATTTCAGAGACCAGAAGAAATTAAAGTTGCATTGTAGTTTGATTAGAATTGCATTATCACATAGATAGGGAGAGCATCCCATCCTAAACCACCACTCCAAGGCTGGCCTGAATTTTATGTGTGTACACAGTGAGAAACAGTCCTGATGCTGGAAGACAACAATCAAGCCAAGACATGACACAATATATTTACAAAATTCTCTCCCAAAACGGCAGAAATCATAAAAGCTACACAAACATCAGGATTTTGTCATCTAGCTAGCAACTATCTAAGAAATAACAATTATTTTTGGAGCAGGGACTGCTTTGGTTTGACATGCAGCACAGCAGCAGCAATGTGTCATTACAGCACCGTGCCCAAGCTAAACAGCTTTGACTGTGCTTTCATGTTCAAGCAAGTCTCTCACACAGTATCACCCTTGTTCTGCAAGGCTCTGGCTTGGTAGCTGAGATCTCCTCAGCCTCCTGCTGTGAGCACTCAGGAAGAGATGTGCCTGGTATCTCTTCGATTCCTAGTCAGCAATTTCTTACTTCTGCTTCATTAATCGGAAGAAAATTCCATTTTTAGTTGGTTTCATACTTCAAACACATCAAAATAGAACAGAAAAAAAGTTCAAAAACAATCTTGTGGCAAACTCCCAAGCTATCCCCTACTCATTTATCAGAGTTTACCTACTTGTTGGTTTGTTTATTTTATGAATGTGCTGATGTTTATTCCGGGAATGTGTCGGCTTTATAATTTTTGTTACTTCACGAGAAATAACAGACAATTCCTTTTTAAAAAGTAACATAAGCAAAACAGTGGCACACAAAGTGGTGCTTGTGGGACAATGGGATCATAAAGTTACCATCAGTCACTGAGGAGTAATGAATGGGGAACATTTTTTCAGAAATAAATATGGAATGCCTAGAAATTGAATTGTTAGGGATTCATCCTCAAGCACTTCATTGCCCATTGATTTTGACAGGTTTTAGGCAGCTGAAGTCCTTTCAGGATATAGGGATTGACCTCAATTATGCTTTTATTTCTGAGCACCACAAGGAAGCCCAGAAATAATTAGAAACAAAGAAACAATAATTATTTCTAATTTCTTATTAGAAATAATAAGAAATAATTAGAAACATATTTTAATCAATAACTCCTTAGAAATATCCAGAATGTTTAAGCTAGAAGAACTTTTTCTAGAAGTCCCTAAAAACTGGTAAATAATGGATAAAGATTTAGAGGGAAGAAAGGTCTACAAGAAAAAGGAGCCAAAGCATTAATAATGGAAATAGTGATAAGGTTATTTCTTTATCTGACCTGAAACTGATATTGTGAAAGCCACAATATTTGTGGTTTTATTTGTGGTTTATTTGTACAGCAATAATCTCAAACCGAGAGACTGGAGATGATCGTAAAAACTTTGATCAGCACCAGGTGGTGCTATTTTGCTTTTTTAAAATTTTGTAGCTTGGTAAAATATTTACATTTTTAAATAATGAGCTGTGATGAAAACTAAACGAGTGGGAAGAGTATCTATTTTCTTATGCTGTAAATTAGTTGTGGCTGGTTTTAGTGTTATGTATTTATATATTTAAGAAGCAGAGGATTCCCAACACACCTGACAGGAAAATTTTTAAAGTATTTAGCCTTTAAAATGATCCTATTTCTCTCACAATTAAACTAGTTTTCTAAATTGTTTAATCCATAGAAACTCTACATATGCTTCTCTCAGATTCTCACACCAAAAAAAAGTCGTGTTAATCCAAAAATGCTGTGTGAGGTGGTACATATAAAGTACATTTGCTTGTAAATTTTTAAATTACAGACAGGCAAATGCAATGCTCCAAAATCTGTGCCTCCAGAAACTCAGACAAGTCCAGAAGCTAGAGATAAGAGGGAGAGAGAGATTTAAAATCAATCCTAGAAAATAAATCTGGGGTCAAAGCTCAATTTTTATTTTTTTTTAGCATGTTTGCCACCTATTCTTATACTTTGCCCAGATGTTCATATAAAACATAAGTTGTCCCTTTTTATGGTTCTGATCTATTTCTCACAAGAGCACATGGCCACAAACTGTATTTATAGACAAGTTTACAGGAACTTTATCAGCTTCAGTTTAACAAAGTCTAATCATGTTTTATCAGTGTTTGCAATACATCAGTCATGTAATAATTTTTAGGGTGGCTTTTTCAATTAGGTTTGGGTTTCTCCTTGGTACAAAAACTGTCTTAGAGGAAGTAATAAGAATCCAGCAAGTTATTTTAAAGGCCATGAAGTAAGCACATGTTGCCAACCCATCCCCACTGTTCTGCAAGCTGAAGATTCTTTGCAGAACTGGAAGATTGATATGAGATGAGTGACATCATCCTATGCTGCTCTTCAGCTTATCACTTACTCCTTAGATTCATGGTTTCCCCAGGGACTATAAATTTGTATTTCCAGGGGTTCCTGTACTGCTGACTTCACCAGTTTGCCAAAAGCATTGCCTTTGAGGCTCCTTTTGAAGAGAGCCCAGAACCGTAGGAGATTTGTTTGACAAATAAACAGAATGTTTGGTGCCCCTGCAGTCTGAGGAGATCTTAAACTCAGTGGAGCAGAGCTGTTCCTCCTGCTCTCTGCAGTGCAGTGCTGATGCAACACAAGGAAGGTAACAGGACAGCTTGGGGATCCCAGCTGTCTCCATACAGACACAAAACAAGGATGCAGTAACACCAAAATCTTTCTGTGTTTGGGGTTCTTTTTTCATATTCCACTAGCCTCAATGAGAATAAAAGCAAATCCAGAAGTGGATGTCCATATCTGATTGTGTCAGAAGTGAAAATTAGAGTGTTGGCTCTGCCTTTTAGAATTTTAACAGTTATTTGTAGGCAAGAGGCAGAGCCTGGAAACATCCCCTTGGAAAAATACCCTACCAATTCCATTCCTCAGTCTTTCAAACATGACAACAGACAGGCAGCAGCAGCCTGAGGATGCACCTTCTGGTGAGGGAGAACCTACCTGTTGTCCAAGAACAAAACCCATGCCACAGAACTACATCACTATCCACTGTTAATCAGCAAAAGGTCAAGTCATACCAGAAATAAATCACTGTAGATTTGAGGAATGTTTCTAGACAGAATGGCAGAACAGGAAATAACCTTGTACCCTAACAAACATTTCCCATGGCCCTTACTTTGGGCATTGAATACAGTAAAGTAATACTCACAGGTAAGATCAAACACAATAATAAAACAAAAAACAAAAACAAACAAAAAAATATAGGGACTTTTTCCCCTCAGTTGAAGGTATGAAGTCTCTCCCCAAACATTTCAGCTCTCCCCATCATGTGCTACCATCTCATGACTGGTGACATAAATGACACATCATACATATGAGGTAAGAAGCTGATTTGCACCTTGTGCAGCCCATGAATGCTGATTAATCTTTGATCCCTGGGCACACTAAACTCACCAGCCAAGTCAAGGAGATCAAAAGTGTTTGAGTCTTGCAAAAGTAGCTTTACCACTTCTTTTTTTCCCAAAGGAGATTATGACTCAAAACCTTCTGACCTTGTCAGCATAAGAAATAGTTGCATAATCTGTAGGAGCCTAACATCTGCTGGAGAAAAAAAAACACAGTGTAATTTCAGAAAGAGGAGTGTGTCATAAACACAGCATCACAGTATTTTGCTATTTCTTTTTTTCTTTTACATCAGCAAGACCACAATTGTTCTGTAACAAAGCAGAAGGGTTTTCATAAGGCAACTCAGCTGGCAGTATCACAAATAGAAGGGAGCCCAGGTATGCTGTTGTTACTTTGTAGGCAGGGTGTCTCTTAAAATTCTCTATTGCTGTCATTTCTGGGTGTTTAAACTGGTTGGATTCCCTCCTTCCCCAATCCCTAACAGTTTGGTTTTCTCCTCATTGCACGATTTTATAATCTTTCTCCAACTGCTTGTATTTTCTTGGATTCAGAGAAATGTGCTGTAGTGCCATGTTCTCATTCCTGTACAAATACAAGAGCTGACAAACTTCCAATGGAATAGTGACCTTCCTTTCAGGTGCCCTAAAAATCTGCAGAAAATACAACAGAATTGCACTTTGTATTTTAGTGAAACTGCAATCCATAAAACTCAGTAAAGTAATTCTTGTAAGTGTCAAAGGCTGGGGTATCTGCAGAAGTTGTTACAGGATTAATGCTAGCTCAGAGCCCTGTTTTTAACTTTAGAGACTTATGTGCAACTGAGGTAATGTAAATATATTCAGGAAAAAATATAGGGCTCTGAAAGTAACCACTGTATCACTTTTGACTCTCTGCTCCTCTTTTATTTTCCAGTTGTGTCACCCATAAATATTGAGTCTAGGCATACTAAATGTGGTAGAAGTTGTAATTCACATCTTGAAAAAATTCTGTTGGATTTTAAAAATAGTAATTCGGCCTGTTTATCAGCAGTGTGGTGCTTTGTGATCTTCCATTTCATAAGCCACATAAAACCTAAGTGAACTTCTCTCATTTTGGCACATTTTGGGGGTCTCTATACTTATATTTGCATGTTCTAGTTTTGCTGAGTTGTAAGCAATTCTAATAAAGATCTTCACAATCAATTTCAAACCCACATAAAAGTACAATACTAGTAGCAGATTATATTTCCATTTAATTCAGCATTAGCTCAATAGTTTAAGATACACAAAAAAAAGCCCAAGTCTCCCAGTGAGAAGGAACCCAGGGAAAAAGGAAAGCTGACAAGGATCTTGGAAAGGCCTTCTGGGCACACAGGGTGATTTTAATGGTAACACTTGGGGGTTTTGTTGTTTTCTACCATCAAACTCTAGACCCAGATGTGGGGTTGGTGTTGTCCTAAGTGGATTGGGAAAACACACCCCTGTTGTGTACAAATTAAACAGAATTTTTTATGCCACTCAGGGCATAAAAAAGGTGCAAAGGCTGAAATATGGATTGTGCCTAAGTGTTTTCTAAGGCAATGGTGACACGAATTTTTCATCAGCTTTCTGAAATCAAGACATGGGTATTGCAAAAAGTTCTTTGCTCAGTGCCCACTGTGGAAGCATTATGCTGATCTTGATGCTGTACATACCAAACTCCTCCAGTCACTGCTACTCAGACACAAAATCCTGGTGGATTCAGGATTCAGCTTTCCTGGCACCCTGGTGCCAAAGATTTTATGGTCATAATTGTTAGTCCTGCTCTGCTGCTCACTTCAGTGGATGGTGGTGGCTCCACATCTTTGACAGGAGCAGAATTCAGAAGGGATTGTCCTTCTCTTAAAATTTCATGCTGGTATCAAAGACAAAAAGAAAACAAAATTTTTAAGAAAAGGAAAAAAATGTCAAGACACCTAAATATTCGATTTACACTACTTGGTGAGAATCCCACCCACAGACTCAGGGTAGTTCTGCATTCACCCTCTCCAAACTGAATTGTTGCCACTGTCTGCTCAAGCCAAAGTCTCAAAAAAAGCTGAACCTTTTGCTCCATGTGGTGGCCATCATCCCAGAGAGTTTGCTGCTAAAATATTCAGTGGTTTCCAGTTTGCTACCCATTGTATATCATGCCAGTGGTCATCCTCTTAATGGTCTTTTTGGGAAGCTACTGCGTTGCTGTACTGCTGCAATTACCTCCAGCACAGTGTCTGAGGGAAACTAAAATTCATGGGGTTTATAACAAATTGCAAGACTTTATTAGCTATTGATCCTATGTCAGCTGTTGGGGAGAACCTGGAGGAGATGACCACATCTTGCAAAATTCTCACCATTAGAGGAAATTGATCTCATAAAAGAGAGCAGAGAAAATAAATTATGGTATTTCACAGGAAAGAATAAAAATGGTGCAGAAATGGGTTTTATACATTCACGTCCCTGTTCATTCAATATCCTGGATCAGAATTTTACAGATGGGAACCCAGTAAGAACTCCCGTGATCATCTGAAACCACTTGTAACTAATATTGTGTGAAAGAGGGAATCAAAGACCGGATTGGATTTTGTGGGATTGGTAATCATTCATACTGTTACTTAAGGAAAGAGAATCAACTGGGCAATTCACTACTTTGACCAGCAGGAAAATACATGGGGGAGAACTATTTTCTCACATAGCGGGAGCCGGGAATGAAGCTCTGGGGGGTTGTGGGGGGAATTCTACGGCTGCAGCTAGGAGTTGCTTCACTGCACGTATCTGAAAGTCGCGTTTTCACGGTTTGAAGTTCCCGAGAGAAACCGCCCCGCGGCACAGCAGCGCAACCCCTGCAGCAGCAGCAGCAGCAGCAGCAGCCGCGCTGTCCCGGCCGCGCAGGGCGCGCTTCCCCCGCGGCGCGGCGCCGCTGGGCCCCGGGCGCGGGCGGGCGGGCGGCGCCGGGCGGGCTGAGGGGCTCGGGGGCTGCCACCTGCCCACCGCGGGCCGGGCCATGCGGCATGTTCGGGGCGGGCAGGTACAGCATCCCGCGGCCCGTCACCAGGAACCTGGAGGACCTGGACTCGGTGCAGAGCGTCCTGCTGCACAGGTCAGTGCCGGGGACGGGGAGCGGCCGCTGCGGCCGGCGGGGGGCGGCTGCCCGAGATCGCTGCCCGAGCTCGGGAGGCTCCGGCTCCGCTGCCCGAGCAGGACCCGCCCGGCGGAGGCACCGTGGAGCCACCGGATCTCCGGCGAGCTCCCCTTCTGTCGTGGCGGCGGGGAGGGCGGGGGCCGTGTCCCGCCGCTGGGAGCCGGGGCTGCCCCGGGGTGCGCGGCAAGGGAAGGGAAGGGAAAGGAAGGGGCGGCTGCCGGCGGGGAGCAGAGGCGCTCTCGGGTTTGCCTCCCTCCTTCTCGGAGAAGGGGAGGACGTGCAGGTGAGGGGAGCTCCGCGGCTCTTACATGTGCAGAGAAACGTGCGGATACTTTTTGGTAGGGCTTGATGCTGTTGCATCCATGCCGTAAGCGTTTTGAACCCTTTTCTAAGGGGACGGGATAATGTATTCTAAGTCGCACACTAATCCAAGAGGGATGGCAAAGAAATCCTTAAGTGGATGCACAGGAGGCGACACACTGTATGAGAAGCAGCTGCTTTTCCTCCTGCACTCACCATCTCTGAGGGGCGGGTTTCCCCGGTATCCCCCCACAAAGACATGTCGACAATAGCATCTTGCCCAATAGGCTCTGAAAGCCACCCTTCGTGGCATTTTCCGTGTGCTAGCTGAGAGCCGCAGCAGCTTTCCAAAGGAACACGCAGCCCATTCAGCAGAGCCCAAGAGAAGCTCGTCTGCAGCTCTGCTAAGCGCCCGTTCCCTGCTCCTCGGCCACGCTGCTTCGTTTCCAGCTGCACACAGAAAGCACTCGGGCACTTGCAGTGCCAGCTCCCGGCAGCTCCTGCCGTGGAAACTAAGGAGCGGTGATTAGCTGCAGCTCGAGGCGTCACACGGAACAGGAGCGCGAAACCCGTCCCTGTGAGCGCTGGGGCTGCAAACAGCGCGGCAAAGGAGGGCACGCTGCATCAGCCTGCTCCGGCAGCGCGCTCTGAGGCTGCTCTTGCACAAGAAATGCGCTCGTGTGCAAACACAACGCCGTGGACTTTGCGGTGACTTGACAAAATGTTCTGCTTCTGAGGCGGATTAAAAACACGCTGCCCCGTGGTATTGCTTATGTTAATATACTCTACGTGGAATAGGGCTACTTTTTGCGTGTTGACTGACTGCAAATAATGGTTTTCTTTCATGCTTGACGTGCCTGCTATGCATAGCAGGTGATCCTAAAAAAAAAAAATCATTTAAAACACTTAAGGTGAAGTAAAAGCAGTAGGGAAAAAAATGAAGACTACAGCTGCTTTTCATTCTGGGGAGAACTCTGTAAGTGTGTTTCTCAAAAGAATGAGATGGGTTGTACTGCTCTTCCCAGATTCCTCACGGCTGTCTTCCTGTTGGTTTTGTGTTCTTCTGAAATACCTTCTGTGATCACAGCTGGTACAGAAAGTTTAAGAAGCCAGAATATTCTATTTCGTTTAGAGTGTTTGCTCCCAAAGTTTCTTTGGTCCCAGATGTAGCCTTCATTCTCCGTGGAGTCTGTTTCTGTGTAAATATCTCAATTAAAATGACAGCCCAGAGTCACCCCTCAATTCATCCCACACTGCTGTGGAAGGTCCCCACACCATCCTGTGAACAGATTTTGTAATCACAGTCTTACACGGTTTTATGGAAACCTTGTCATCAAAAAGTCTTAATTATTAAGGGGAAATATGCATTTTGTCCTTTAAGAAATACTTGAGCAGGAGAGGAGAAAGTTGTGTGTTGTCTTTAATCTTTTAAAAAGAGGGAATTATTTCTGACATATTTTGCTCATGCTGTGCTCTGGAGGAATAAAAAAACCCAGGAATCACTAGCTGAAATATAATGTCACTGCTATTTTTTGTTAATTTTTCTTTCAGTAAAGCAAGTGTTAGCAAGAAACACAACTTAAAAACAAAGATGAAACTATTTTCCTCTTAGTTTCATCTGCTTGTTACGTATCATGTTTTATCTACAGCGTATCATTTGTGTCTGTCCAGTTTTTGTTGGTAGAACCTTCCTGGAAATATGAAGTGATCTGAAAACAAGCAGAAAGGGAAAAATGAAACTAACAAGTCACCTAGGGCCTTCTTATCTCATTATCACTAATGAAGAGCTGTAATTTGAAGCATGGAACCGGTGTGTCCTCTACCCTGTCTTCTTTTAACTTCAGCCTCCTTCTGAACATAGGCATGGATCAAGGCAGGCTGTTATTTTTAAAGCACAGCAGCTTCTGAAACAGGTTAAGCCAAAAAAAAAAGTAACAAGAAACTCTCCGTTCAGGAAATAAATTTCCACACGTGGATTTAGTTCTTTGCAGGAACAGCTAATCAGAACAACCTTGGGGCTTTAATTATCCGCCCTTAAGTGCTCATTAGCCAGCTGTCCAGTGAGGGGGAGCGGCACTATCCATGCCAGCGATGCCCCCTGGCAGATTTTTCCCATCTGCATGTTAAAAACAGCAACTTGACATAGAATGCTCATGGATTCCTTAGCGAGAAGCATCGGCCCCAGCTACTCGGATTAAGTGTGAAGTGTCTGCCAGAAGACAAATTATTTTGAGTCTTAATATTTATGCTCAAGAAATGAGAGGCTTTCCTCTCAAGAGGGATCATGTGGGAAAATCTGTGTCTTCACTAAAATAAGATCCTGCTGTGTGAGATATATCCTGCAATCTTTAATTGTTCCCACAGCAGCAAAAGTTCCACATTCATTTCAGCAAAGTCTTTAGGTGGCTCCCAGCTACTCCTCTGAGAGGACCAAAGCCTTCCATCATCCCTCCACTCATAATATACTTATTCCTATAAAATAGCAAGTGGTGCAAGAGCATTGCCTCCTTCAGAGACAGCCTGTATTTCTCACTTAGGGAGCAAACAACTGGAACCAATTAATCAACTCTGGAACTCAGGGAAGTTTAACTAACACAGCACCATCTGGCATTGACTGTCACCTCTACAGAAACACTTCAGTGTGCTGCTCGGTGTATTAAGAGTGCTTGCTAAATGTAAGCATAATTAGGGAGGGCAGGACAGTGTAGCTCACCTACTTCTAAATGAAACCATAGTAGAACAAACTTTTTTCTTTAGGAAATGTTTCTGTCTTCCCCTCTGGATAGGTTTGTAGTCTTAATAACCATGCAACAATAATTTATCTGTGATATCAGGTCTTGTAGAGGGACTGGAGAATGGCCACAGTACTTAATATAGGTATTTTTACTCCAGAGGAAGCCTTAATCACCTGGGTGTGAGTCCAAAACATTTCTGTCTGTTAATTCACTTGAAATCACACCTACTAATACACACTTCCCTAAAGCAGATTCAAGTACAGGAATTTCATACCAGGATCCTGTCACTCCTCCACAGTGTTCCAGCACTATAAAACCTCACTGCTGAAGCTGTGCAAATATCCCACAGAGCAGAGATTAAATCCAGCACATTAAACATGTTCCAGCAATTACTCTCCATCCCTTTCCCTGCTCACCATGTGTGTCCTGATGGGTTTACTGACACAGCTACACAGCGAGTTGTCTGCAGGGCTGCCATGGGTCTTGTTTTCTTGGATGTGAATAATTTAAGTTCTGAAAACTGAGTAGGGTTTGGGGTTTTTTGTTTTTGTTTTTCTCTCTCTCGAGTGTGCATGATTTTGGACGTGCAGATTGCATGGGCTATTTTAAGGTACTTGTTTGGGTCTGTCACAGCCTGGCTTTTCCTGAACCACACAGCTCTCCTGACAAACCTAAGGAGAAGCTACTTTAATTTCTCACAGCTTGTTTAAATAATATAATAGCACATAAAACAGAGCAGAGAGGCATCCCATTGCTTACCATTTGACCCGAGAATCACTTTTTACCTCGTGTTTCCCCCTCCTGTGGAGTGTTTGCTTACAATGCTCCGAGCCTCACCCCTGGACTCTGGAGTTTCGCTAACAGTGTCTTTTATGGAACGGGTGCTGGGACCTTGCAATCAAGCAACTAAATAAAGCCTGGTTCTCCATGGCGCGTTCCTGTTGAGCCAGGGCCAGGCGCTGGAGGGCGGTGGAAGGCGGGGCCCGTGGCGCTGCCCGTGCCGCTGCCCGCTGTGCCCCGGCGGCGGCCCCTCGCGGCCCGGCCCTCGCGCTTCCCGCCGTCTCCATGGCGCGGGGGCCGCAGCCAATGGGAGCGCG
>VZUI01064725.1:0-17273 GCA_013401135.1 Cettia cetti | reverse complement strand
TGAGCCTGTATCTCCTGTCCCTGTCCCTGAGCCTGTATCTCCTGTCCCTGTCCCTGAGCCTGTATCTCCTGTCCCTGTCCCTGAGCCTGTATCTCCTGTCCCTGCCCCTGAGCCTGTATCTCCTGTCCCTGCCCCTGAGCCTGCTACATCTGTCCCTGGGCCTGCTGCATCTGCCCCTGAGCATCTCCTGCATCTCTCCCTGAGCCTGCATCTCCTGTCCCTGTCCCTGTCCCTGAGCTGGTCTCTCTGCAGTGGGGGACGGTTCCACAGCAGGGAAGGAGACCCTCACTCGGTCCCTGCTTGGGAAATGGGGGAAAGGGGCTGGGGGCGTCCCTGGGCTGGATCCCAGCCCCACCCCTCCCCACGTCCCAGGGAACATTCCTGTGAACATTCCTGTGAACGTTCCAGCTGCTTCCAGCTGTGCTTTCCGTGCTGGAGGCAGATGCAGACACTGCTTAATGCCGAGTATCCCGCAATCCCCGGGGTGCTGGGAACACCCTCCATCCATCCCTGCCCTGCCGCAGGAGCTGCTGCTGCTGGAGCGGCCTCCCAGGCCTTGCTGCCGCTCGTCCTGCTCCGTGCTGCCACCAGAAATACCTGAGTACCAGCAGCTTCAAGTTATAATTTAATAATTATATTTAAAAGTCTACCTGGCTCTATAAATTTTTAATGACAGATTAATTAAAAGCCCAGTTATGAAAGCTTTGGAAAGGAGAAATAAATATTTAATATTTATTAAAATATTCATACGGTACATGTTTTTTAATCTTGAATAAATATTTTTAGATAATCAGGCGCGGGGTTTTTGTGATGCTAAAAGTTTGCATTGTAAATCCAACCATGATTGATTATAAACTGTGCAATCTATTAATTATGAAAGAGCACATGTGCTGCTCAGGACCTGGAAGAAATATCTTTATCTGGGTTTTATAACCAGAGGAGCTATCAAGGTAATGTGCTCGTTGAACCCGGTGAAAGCTTTGATTCATGTGCTGGTGGCAAGATCTTGACCTTCATCACGGTGAAATACAGCTCTGATCATTCTTCCTTTCCACTGAACAAGGCACGGGGGGTGAGCAGGACCCTCCAGGGCCGGGCTGGAGCACCCCGGGGTGCTGGGGGCTGTCCCTGCCCATGGCTGAGATGATTTTTAAGCTCCTTTCCTACCCAAACCATTCCCTGACTCCACGAAATGCTGAATTCGCTGTTGAGGGGTGCTGAGGGTGCCCAAAGCCCGCCTGGGGCAGGGCTCCCTGGGCTGCCCGGGGCTCCCGCAGCCTCTCCCCTCCCTCCTTCCTCCCTGCAGCTCCCAGGGCAGGGCAGCAGTGCCTGAGCCCCTCACTCCCAGCCTGTTCCGGCAGGTTCCAGCTGTTCCAGGTGTTCCCAGCTCTCAGGATGGAGCAGCAGTACCTGAGTCCCTCATTGCCAGCCTCTTACGGCAGGTTTCACCGTTCCAGTTGTTCCAGGTGTTCTCTCTCCAGCTGTTCTCTGTCCAGGTGTTCCCTCTCCAGGTGTTCCCTCTCCAGGTGTTCTCTCTCCAGCTGTCCTCTCTCCAGCTGTTCCCTGTCCAGCTGTTCCCTCTCCAGGTGTTCCCTCTCCAGCTGTTCCCGGCTCCCAGGCTGGAGCAGCAGTGCCTGAGTCCCTCACTCCCAGCCTGTTCCGGCAGGTTTCACCCTTCCAGCTGTTCCAGCTGTTCCAGCTGTTCCAGGTGTTCTCCGCAGGGTCCCTGCAGCACGGGGGGCTCCAGGCGAGGCCGGCCCGGGTTTTAGGGGGCCGAGCTCGCCCTCCCTCCCTCCGTCCCTCCCTCCCCGAGCGCTCGCTCCGCTCCTGCCGGGCCGAGGCCGCCCCAGCCCCTTCTCCTGTGCCCGGCAGTGAAAGGCTCTAACCGGGAGTGGGGGGAGCCAGAGGCGCTAAAGACGCCGAACAAAACACACAAAGGCGAACATTAAAGGCGTGTTTGGGGCTCGGTGTCTGTCCTCGGTGGAAGGATTGTTGCTGGGTTTTACCGACAGTTCACCCCGGAGGAAACGGGAAACTTGAGCAAGCTTGAGCTGTTTAAAATTTCGGGGTTGTCCGCCAAAAAAACCCAAACAAACCCAAACAATAATAATAATAATAAGTAAAATAAAGTAAAATAAAAAATTAAATTAAATTAAAATAAAATAAAATAATAAAAATCACAGGAAGTTGTGTGGAGAGGACTGTGCTGTCAGCAGGAAAGTTTGGGTGATAATTCCTGTGCTGGGGATGATGCTCTGCAGCTCTGCCTGCTGCAGGCTGGGGATGATCCCGTGCTCTGCTGATGCCTTTTGTGGCTCCCAAAAATCAGGGGCCAGGCCAAGAGAAGGGAATAAAAAGCAGTTCTGTTTATGGAGGGGCCTTCAGGTCCATTTAGGGCAGACAAAGCCAAGATGGACAATGGGCACGGGGTTCACACTTTGGTCAGTTTGCTCATTTGCAGATTGGGGTTCATCTTCCAATTACAGCTCCAGGTAATGAAGGCATTTACCCCGAGTTTGCTCCCCCAGCTCACTTTATTTAAATTTCTCAGGGCCTGGGGCAGGGAGGTGTCCTTGATCCCCAGGCCTGGAGAGGAATTGCTGTGTCAAACTGGGAGAACAGCAGCTGACACTGCACGTGGAGTTTGGAGTTACACACTGAGGAGCTGCAGGGTTACAAACAGATGGAAAAGACAAAAGCTGAAATCCCAAGGCACCAGTGCCAGTGCTCGGCAGCTCTGCTCTGGCACGGGATGGGCTGGGAGTGCAGTGGGGATGGGGCTGGGGCTGAATGGGAGAGCTGAAAT
Source organism: Cettia cetti (assembly GCA_013401135.1). NCBI lineage: Eukaryota > Metazoa > Chordata > Aves > Passeriformes > Sylviidae > Cettia > Cettia cetti. Next base: position 14,467 of record VZUI01064725.1, on the reverse strand, counting down.
CCCTCAGCACCTGGAGCAGCCACTCAGCCAGACCCTCCTGAGCCACGGCGCTCCCACAGCACAAATTTTGGGGCTGGAACCCCACGGAACGCTCTGGGTGAGCTCAGCAGGCCCCGGGTGAGCCCATCCCCCAAGGCTGGGGTGTGAACGCCACGATTTGCTGCAGAGCCTCAGCACGCACCAAGCATCTGGGGGGTCACATCTAGGGGGTCACATCTGGGGAGTCACATTTGGGGGGTCACATCTGGGGAGTCACATCTGGGGGGTCACATCTGGGGGATCACATCTTCACATCTGGGGGGTCACATCTAGGGGGTCACCTCTGCTCCTGGCAGCCCCCAGGGCCCAAGGCTGGGATCAGCTGCAGCTCTGGGGGTCTCATCCCCCTCCAGGGGCTCCTCCAGAGCCCAAGAACCCATCCTGGCAGTTGTTGGTGTCCAGGAATTACAGCACAAAATGCATCAGACCCTTTGAAGCCTGACTGGAAACTTGACTTAAGCCCCCGGAAATAATAAAAGGGAAGTGAAGAACTCAGTAAAGCCGCAGAGAAGGATTAAGAGGAGGGGAAAAGCCAACAGGGACGAGCAATTCCAGCTCCGTGTGATGGGCTGACAGTGCTGGTGCTGTCACTGCAGCCAGGGCTGCTCCCAGCTCTCTGCACAAAGCCTTTTTTCCCTTTTTCAATCTGCAGCCATTCTCTTGTATTTTTTTTTTTTTTTTTCTCTATACTGGCAGTATTTAAGAAGGAACTAAAGTTTAAAAGCAAATATTTTTTTCTTCTTCTTTTTGCCTATTTCCAGGAAATATTTCATGTGTAATAAAGAATCTGGAAATGCTCTGCTGCTTCTGATATCAGGAGAAGAAGCAGACTCTCAAAACCAACCGAAATCTGGGTTTGGGCTGGGTTTACAAAAAATTTCTTCTATTTGGCGGCAGAAAACCACTGGAGAGCAGCTTGGCTGCTGTTCCCTCTGGAGAGGTTTGTCCAGGGCACTGGCACCCGGCTGTCCTTGCCCAAATCTGAGCCCTTCAAGGGTTACAAACTCCGGCTGCCTCGGGAGGCTGCTGAGTGCGACCAGCGAGCAATTCCAGCGGGAGCGGCGCTTGCAAAACTCCCTCGGAGCAGGAGGACACGCAGGGAAATTAACGCAGAGCAATTTCTGCCTCATTGCTGAGATTTATTGGTGCTAATGCAGACTAATCACCTCAGGTTTTAATTGTTTCTTTGGGTGGCTCGGCTGCCTTGGTGTGGGAAGCCGCAACGAGCTGCTCAGAGGCTGGGAAACCATCCCGGGCCGGGCTGGGAGGCTCGAACGGCAAAACCCAGCGGTTTCCCCGCTCTTCATGGCTCTGTTTTTACAAGCTTGCTTGTGACAGAATTCCCGGGCGATCCCTGGGCTGTTTGCTCGGTGTTTGTCCGGTTGTGGGTCCGGCAAAGCCCCCGGATCTCCCTGCAGGGGCCAGAACTGCCGGGGTGCTGTGCCCCCCATCCCACCTGGCCCCAGCAGCTCCTCCGTGGCTCTGCAGCTGCCACAGCGCTGCTGCTGGAACAGCATCCAGCTCCTGGTTTTTCCTCCTGACTGAAGGGAAGTTGCGAATTCCTGACCTGAGCAGAGCCCCTGGGTCTCCTGAAGGTGTTTGTACAGCCCCCAGTACAAATGGGGCTGAGCAGAACCCCCGTGGACGCATTAACTCCGAAAACAAAACCTCCCCAGGCACTTCTGAGTGTCCTTCGGTTGTGTTTCAACCCCTGGAATTTATGGGCTCACATTTCCTGAGCGGCTCAGGGTGGTTTTGTGTAACTGCAGTAACAGCGAGCCCTGACCACGAGCTGAGATCCCGGCACCAAACCCGGTCCCAGGTGCCTCATCCCACAGCCAGCCTCTCACTGAGGCCATTTCATCTGTTTTTCAGCACAGAAATAATGAGAAGTGGGCAATAAAGTTTGATATTTTCCTTACACAGGTGATTTTTGATGTGGGAATAATTTGTTTCCTTAAAAAAAAAAAAAAAAAAAAAAAAAAAAAAGAGTTGGAGTGGAGAATTGGGGGATAAAATGGACCACAAGGTGTGAGCAAAACTCCTGGGGCCACCCAGGCCCAGCTCCTGCCAACCCCCCCGGGTGCTCTGGGGGCTCCTGCCGTGCTGGGGGGGTTCTGTTCTTCCCTCACCTTCCCCAGTGCCCAACTCAACACAGATTGCTGTGCTCAGAGGGCACTGGCAAGGAGGGCAAGCATTTTAAGATGAATTCCAGCCCAAGATGTGATAAAAGCCAGGATTTCTGTGTGCTGGCCCCTTGCTGTGGCCGTGCAGGGGTAAGGGCATCTCTCCCCTGGCAGCAGCTCCATTCCCTGCCTGGCAAATCTGCCTCTGCCTGAACCAGAGCCACCAGGAGGAAAAATGGAAAAGGTTTCAAATATAACAGCCTTGGATATTCTGGTCAGTGCTCACGATGTGGGGATGGATCGGGGAAGGGACAGACAGTCACAAAGGTACAGAAATGATGTCTCTGGAACTAATCCTGAATTAATGACACCTTGTGGATCTTTACTGGCTCCTGTCTGAGGAGCTGAAGCTGCCACAGGGATAATTTATTAATTGGAGCAGGTTTCACACCGGGCCAGCCCGGGGCTGGGGCTGCAGGAGAAGCTCTGGGCCCAGCAGAGGCTGGAGGCAGCAGGGACAGGGTGAGCATCACAAGAGACATCAACAGAACAGACTCAGGCTCCTTTTGCAGGTGCTCAGTGGGTTCTGCTTTATTGTGGGGTGAGCTCCTCTTTATACAGAATGTCAGAGGCCAGTTTGATTGCTAACACCCAGGTAAACTTTTCAATCCATTGCTCATCCCAGAGGGACATCAGAAGAAGGCCCCTCCTATAAGAAAGAATGTAAACACCCTTATATTTACAAAATATTGTTCCTCTGTTTACCAGAAGAAAGCCTGAGAAAAGAACCCTTCTATTATCAAAACATCCAGGCTTGAAACTCAGGACTAGAGGAGAGCGTGGCAGCCCGGGGTGGTGCTGAGCACAGGGGCAGCAGCAGCGAGCTCTCCCCACAGCCTCTGGGCCAAGGCAGGTTTATTCTGCCCCGAGCTGGGGCCACTGAGGCTCTGGGTGAGGGAACAAATGAGTGCCACAAGGAAAAGCCCAGCTTGGAACCCACAGGGGTGTAACCCTGGTGCTGAATTAATTACAGGCTGATGAGCTCCATAAATACACCGTGCTCTGATCATTTATCTGAAACATCTCATCTGGACTATAATTAGGAGATAAGAGACTTTAATCTTTCCTTTCTTCATGTTTGTTTGTACCTGTTTATGGGTTTAATTAAAATTAAAGCAGTTTAAAATAAATGATCAGAAAGGAGGAGTGATGAAGAGGAGGGAAGAAATGGGGGAGCAGAGGAAGGTGGGGATGGGAGGAGGGCTCTGCCCAAAGCCTGGCTGTGTTTCCCTTGGCTTGGAGGAGCCATCGGGTAAAATTAATTTTTAACAACATTGACAATGCAGACTCATCTCTGTGCCAGGACTGGATCCTCTCTGGAGCAACAGGAGAGGTTTAGGCTGAGCAGAAAAAAAAAAAAAAGAAAAGAAAAAAGAAATTATAAAGGAATAACCTTTCAAATAATTGACCAGATTCTGTCCTCTCCTGCCCTGAGGGCTCTGAGCTCAGGCACCCTCTGGCTCCTGGTGTCTGCCCTGGCAAACTGGGGCAGGCCTCAGCCAAGTGCCAAACTCCAGGATTAAAATGCAGCAGGAGGAAAATGAAATATTGGTTTCCCTCCTCACATCCAGCCCCAATCTGCCTTTGAAGAAAGTGAGCTGCATAAAAAATGGATGAAAAGGTTCCTTGGGAAATTGCAACGTTTGCCTGCAGCAGCAGCTGAGCTTGGGGATTGACAGGAGTTCCTCAGGTGCCTGGAGGGCTCTGCCAGCTCCCTGAGACAACCCGGGGAGCTTCAGGTGCCGGCCCAGGGAAGGTGAAACCATCAGGCTCTGGTGCTCCAGACTCTGCTTTCGCCTCAGAGTGAGGCTGGGGTTCTGTTCCCGTGTCACTGAGTGTGCCTGTGCTCCAGGGGCTGCAGGCTGGGTGAGCTGTGCTGCTCTGGGGGGCTCAGGCTCAGGAACACCCGCAGGATTCACACCCCCAGGCACCTTTCTGGCTCCCAAATCCCTCCTGCCAGGTGCTCTCACCTGCACAGCACCGTTTTACCTCTGGGAGCCCAAGCTGGTGATGATTTGTGGTTTTTTGTAAACACCAGCTGGGCTTTGTTTCTGCAGGCTGGTGTCCCTTGGAACGTGGAATTCCCTGCATCAGGATCCCCAGGGATCGCCCCAGCCTCGGCACAGAGGGGAGGGATGGGAGAGCAGGGGCAGAGGAGGATTCTCCCAACAACCTCCCCGTTCAGCCCTGCAGGCCCCTGAGCACCTGTGGCACGGCCAGGGCAGCTCACAGAGCCCCCGGGGCCAGGAGGAAACTGGAACTGGGATTTGGGGTGGGACACGGGCTGGGAGCAGGAGTGGGGTCAGGAATGGGGTCAGGAGTGGGGTCAGGAATAGGGTCAGGAGTGGGGTCAGGAATGGGATCAGGAGTGGGATCAGGAATGGGGTCAGGAGTGGGATCAGGAATGGGAGCAGGAGTGGGAGCAGGAGTGGGATCAGGAGTGGGAGCAGGAGTGGGAGCAGAGTGGGATTATCAGGCCCTGGATGTGGGGGTTTATGTGGTCAAACACACCTTCAGCCCTGGGCTCTGCCCCTTTGGGGCTGAGGTCCCTGAGGAGAGCTGGGCTCCTTGCTGGTGGGACAGGCAGGATCCTCCTGGGTCAGACCAGAGTCAGGGCTGCAGGGGTTCTCCAGCAGTTCCAGTCCTGGTGGACAGGAGCTGGCAGGGGACAGTCCCCAGGGCTCTGGGGGGGTGTTCCCGACACAAGCACTGAGTGCCCCCTCCCACCCTGCCGGGCCCTGCTGCCCCCTCATCCCGCTGCTCCCTTCGCAGCCCCCTCCTGCTGCAGACATTCCTGGCCAGGGGATGGGATCAATGCCTGGATTTCAATGCTGGAGGCATTCCCCACAGAAATCCCCTGCTCAGGCAATTAGCAGGACTGCATTTCATATTACTTAAAATCTATTCTCCTGGAAGGCAGGAGATTCCAGCATCTCCATCTATATTTGCTGGGATTATTGCTTAAAGGTGGCTTAGCTGCTAAGCCACTGCTGCAAAAGCTCCATTAAGTTCTTCCCTTGTTGTACATGGGAGCTGGAAGGATTTCAGGGCAGCAGGTCGGCTGCAGAAACCCGACACCCATTCTTCCAGCAATTAAACTTTGCAAAGTAAACTCTGTGGATTTCATTAAGGAAATGGAGCCATCAGCACTGGGAATACCGTTTATGAATATTTCCTTGTAATGGCCAGGCGAGCATGCTGACAGGATGAGTTATTAGACATATTTACAAACAGCTGTTAAAAAACCAATGTGCAGGTCCCAGCTGGATTTTTTTTCCCCTTTTTATGCAGGGTTTATAGCAGTTATCCTTTAAAAAGCCAGCTTGATTGGCTTTCCTGCCAGGAGAGGTAAGCTCGGTTAATTTATTCCTCCTCCCCAGGCCTGCAGCCGCGGGGAGGGAGCAGCCTGTCTGTCTGTCTGTCTGTGTGTGTGTGTGTGTGAGCAGCTCTCAGGAGTGAGCCCACGGGCAGCCCAGCAGCTCCCGGCCCACACGTGTTCAGTGCCTGGCACCGTGCTCCTCTGATGCACGGACCCATGGGGTTGAGTCTTTCCCCAGTCTGGCCCATTTGTCACGGAAATCTTTTCCTTTGCTGTGTGAAATGAGAGGGCATTGGTGGGAGCTGGGCAGGGGGGACAGGGTTTGGGTCTGGTGGCACCAGGGGACAGGGTTTGGGTCTGGTGGCACCAGGGGACAGGGTTTGGGTCCCAATGACACCAGGGGACAGGGTTTGGGGCTGGTGGCACCAGGGGACAGGGTTTGGGTCTGGTGGCACCAGGGGACAGGGTTTGGGGCTGGTGGCACCAGGGGACAGGGTTTGGGGCTGGTGGCACCAGGGGACAGGGTTTGGGGCTGGTGGCACCAGGGTTTGGGTCTGGCAGGGTTCCCTGGCTGATCCTCCAGGTTTGTAGGGACAGGCAGCACAGAAGGGATTAAAGCCCAGGTGTTGCCCCTTGAGCTGTGAATTCTGTTCCTGAACATCTTGGAAGTTACAGGGTCTCTCTGAGCTAAATCCATTAAACGAATCAAGGGTTTTTTAAAGAAGATTTTCAAGTTAATTAAGACATGGCAGTGTGTGGCTATAAAGAAGTCAGATTCGGTGGAGCACTCCCATTTAACACTCCCGTTTTCCAGGGAGATCCAGCGGAAGGACACATTCCCTCTGTGAGGTGCTTGGGTTGATGAGAAACCCATTTGTAAGGAAAATTGACTCTGGAAAGAGTCGAGAGCGAGCGGCTGCTGGTTCTGAACTCCCTGCCAAGTGATTGATTCAGTCCGTGGCTTCATCAGCTCATTGCTTCCAATAATATCATTTTGCTTATTTATTTTATGGGGGATCAATATGATAAATCTTGCAGCAGGGTGGGAGTGCCGGGGAGATGATTCCCGGGGAGGCTGGGGGCTCTCTGCAGCCCCTCCGTGTGCCCCGTGAAGCAGAAAAGCAATTCAGTCACACCAAAGGCTACAGACGAGCCTGGATGCTCGCTGCAATAAATGCAAATTATTTGAATTCATTTCGCTGCTAAGAGGAGAAGAGAGAGGGGGGGAAAAATAAAAATTAAAGCTAAAGATGTTGCAGATCAAGGAATTCAACTTTAAGCAGACGCAGAATTAACATAAAAGAAAACAAAGCAATAAAGAGAGGAGGAAATAGATTTCACTGAAATAATCTGGTTTAATGAATAGGCCGTGATTTATTTCTGAAGTACCTCTCCGTGGTGGTGGTTTTCTCCCCCCGGTTTTTTTTAGAGCACGTTCAGTGGCATTCTGGCCCTGCTGCCATCAGTCTGCTCCGAACAGCTTGTAGATATTTGGCTGTGCACTGGCCCATGAGAGCAAATCGTCCTCCCTCATCGTCAAAGACTTTTCTTTCCCGGTTCCTTTAGGAGGTGACAAACGGTTCCCCCGGTTCCTTTTGTTCTCCAGCCCCGTTGTGCGCGTTCAGCTCCCGCGGCTCCCGGATGATTTTTGTCGGGGTTTGTTGGTGACTTGTGCTCCTTTGTGTGCCGGGGCTGGGCCGCTCCTGCAGCCCCCGAGCAGCTCCTGCTGCCCCCCAGCATCTCCTGCTGCTCCCAGCATCTCCTGCTGCCCCCCAGCATCTCCTGCAGCCCCCGAGCAGCTCCTGCTGCCCCCCAGCATCTCCTGCTGCCCCCAGCATCTCCTGCTGCCCCCCAGCATCTCCTGCCACCCCTCAGCATCTCCTGCCACCCCCCAGCATCTCCTGCCGCCCCCCAGCAGCTCCTGCCGATGGAAGCAGCCCAGGCCGGGGCTGCAGGAGGGTCCCGGCTGGGCCCCCTCACCTCGGGGAACCCCGGCACAGCCCCTCGGGCAGGAGGGAAATCGCCGGTGCTGGGGCTGAGCGGGCACCGGGAGCTCTCAGGGTTGGTGTCCCGCACCAGAGAACAAATAAAGGATAAAAAATCTCCAAATGAGATGCTCGGATTCAGGGAGAGGCTGCCCAAGCCTCTTCTTGTCTAAATTTGGGTTGGATGAACTCCAGGCTGGGGATTCTGCAAAGGAGAGGGAGGAGAGGGAAGGGTCCCATCCTCCTGGAAACCCCTCTGGTGCCTCCTGCAAGGCTCTGAGGGCTCCCGGAGCAGCCAAACCCCGGCACGGGCTCTGCTGGCCTGGGAATTGCCCCATCTGACAGGAAATGGGCTCTGAGGCTCGGGTTTGGACTGGCCACGAGTAACTTGGGGTGATGAAAGCCCGGCAACCCCACGGGAACTGCAGCCTGAGGATGCTGGGGCACAGAGCAATTCAGATGTTGAGCAATTTGCCAGATCTGCACATCTGGGCTCCCCCTGCCCTTTCTCCCCTCCCCTGAGCTGAACCCCTGGCCCAAGGAGCACCAGAAATCATGGAAGAGAAAGAAGCCAGCATTCCTGATTGGAAACAGCCTCTTCCTTTTGTCTGGGTATATTTAACTGGTCCGGTTCAGCTGCCAGAACACATTTGCCAAGGAAAACTTCCCCATTTAAACCTTCCACTCATCTAAATCAGGAGACAGGAGCTGGAAGTAGGTCCTGGCAGAGCCAGGGAGGGATTGGAGCTGGCAGGAACAATCCACTGGTTCTCCTTTTCTGTGGCCCAGTCCTTCCCTGCCACTGTGAACCCCTGAGCTGCTCTTCCTGCTGGGGAGCACGGGGGGCTCTGGGGTCATCACAGCCTGAGGGTGACACGGGGGCTGGGACAGGAGTTTGGGGCTTTCTTTACTCTTCAGGATGAGCTTTTGTCTTTCTTAATACCCCGAGACTTCATCCCAGAGCTCTTCACCAAGGGCACAGCTGCCCACCAGGGAGGTGCCACCACCCTGAGGGGCTTTTGGGAGGGAAAAATGGAGATTTGGGGGCTTCTTTTGTCAGGAGGAAACTTGCTGGAGGCAGAGCAGCTTTGCAAGTCCCAGCAGCTCGGTGGAGGCACCTGTGACACCCCTGGGTGCCACTGAAGGGACCCCAAGGCGTGCCCTGCTTGGGGTGGGAGCTGCGGTTTGGGGTTCGGGGTTTGTCCCCACAGGAGCTGGGGCCCCGCTCTGGGTGGGCTCCCCCAGCTGCCCCAGAGCTGGGCACGGGGGCTCAGCCCCTGAAAGGCTCCCCCAGACCCCACGGAGGGCACTCGGTGGCATCTGCAGGGCTGGCAGCTCTTAATGAGGGAATGCAAATGGGCTCGAGGTGCCAGGGAAAGGAAAAGCAGCTCATGAAAGGGAGCACAGACAGGCACGGGGAAATTATTCACATAGCCCTAAAGTTTACTTCTAAGAGGTCTTTTTTTTTTTCCTTTTTTTTTCTTTTTTTCAATTTCATATATTTGCCTTGATCATTTCAGAGAAAAGATCCGTCCACAGACAGATCTCCAAAGAGATTATGATTTTTTTTCAGCGTTGCTGTTGCTTTAATCCGTGGTCTCTTTAGACAGGGAATGTCTAATTGGTGCACTGGTGAAATCAAATGTTTAAATAGATTGAATGGCAGACTTTTTCCCTCTGTTGTGACATTAATCCCCCAATATTCCTGGGCCCCTTGCTGGGTATTGAGGCAAAGAAAGGAGCCAGAGGAGGTCTGTACATCTGTGAGGTGAAAACTCCCTGGATACACTCCCCACACATGATCCAATACATCAATTAAAGCCAGGACCTTGCTGCAATCAGCACTCACACATGAAATAAATCTCTCCATATGATGCAGGTTTCTGTAGCCCGGGGCAGAGGGGGAGAGCAGGGCCCGGGCAGGGCCGGGGCTCCAGCAGAGCTCCCTGCAGGGCCGGGCTGAGCTTTCCTCACTCCCATGCCCTGGGCACCGAGAGAGCTGCAAGGAGGTGCTGGAGAAGCAGGAGAGATGGAAATTCAGGGCAATTGAAAGGGTGCTCTTGAAGTTTTCTTCTTTTGTTGTTTTTATCCTTTAGCAGCCTCTGCTCTCTGTGACTGTAACAAATCTGATGAGAGTGTTTAAGATGAGCCTGTGTCTGCTCTGCCTTGCCCTGGTACTGGCTGAGTTACCTGAGGAGAAGGAGTTTTATAAACTTCTGGGTTTGTGTTTGGCTGAGAACATCCCCCTCCCTCTGCTGACAAACCCCTGGGAATCCTGGAAAGAGCCTGGAGCAACAAGCAGCTGCGGGCTCCCCCCTCCTGCATCACTCCCAGAAGCTGTGCAGGTTTGCAGAGCAGATTCACACTGCCAGCCCCACAAATCCAAGGATTCCCAGTCCCACCCTGCTCCCACCTATCGTGCAGGGGGAGAAAAAAAATCTCCATCTCCTCAGACAAGAGGGGAAAAAATAAAAAGATATGAAATTGGGGTTTAGAATCATTTAGGTTTGCATTTCATTCCGTTTGGCGTTGTCAGTGATCCACAGCACCCGCAGAAGGATCGGGACGATGATTGTGGAGCAGGCAGGGCCCCAGCGTGTCTGACAAAGGCTCTGTACTTCACCTTCATTAGGACAGGGAGCTTGAAATACTCATTTCTTTATGATGCAGGAACTAAAGATTTCCAATGAACGCAGAGCAGGGAGCGGGCAGGGGAGATTTATTTCTAAAGCAGCTTCTGAATCACAGCAAGCTCCTGAACTAAACCGGGGAGATGCTTCTCCCCAGGACAGCCCTCCAGGGAGCCGGGAAGGGGCAGCCCTGCGGGAGGAGCTCGGCTGGCCCTGCGGAAATTCAGACGCAGCGATGTTGGAACGCCCAGGCAGAGCCCTGCTGGAGCCCCCCGGGATACCCACCCCCCTCCAGAGGGGACAGCTGTGTCACCAGGGCCCTGCTGCACACACGGACAGCAGGGCAGCCCCGGGAGCAGCCCGGGCTGGGGATGGTGGGGATGGGGCCGTGGAGATCAGCAGCTCCTCGGGATGAGGCTGGAGATGAGCCCCGGCCCGGAGCGCTGAGCTCCGCAGACTTCCTGCCACTGGAACTGCCCAGACGGGAAATCTCTGCCGGCTGCCCCCAGCACCGCGGCCTGGGCTGGGGCTGTGTCATTAGTGAGTAATTAATGAAGGGAGAGCAGCCCCGGGCTCTTTGGGGACACTGTGGCACTCAGCTGTGTCTCACCAGGGGGCCACGGGGCTCAGAGCCTCTCCAGACCTTTCCTAGGCTCAGAGCCTCTCCAGACCTTTCCTAGGCTCAGCCTCTCCAGACCTTTCCTAGGCTCAGCCTCTCCAGACCTTTCCTAGGCTCAGCCTCTCCAGACCTTTCCTAGGCTCAGCCTCTCCAGACCTTTCCTAGGCTCAGCCTCTCCAGACCTTTCCTAGGCTCAGCCTCTCCAGACCTTTCCTTGGCCACTTTGCTGGGCTCGGGACCGAGCTGGGAACCTCTCCCTGCTGCCGGCAGGGACAGGGCAGCCCTGCAGGCAAACACAAGGAAGAGCAGAGTATTTATTTAGAAAGAGGCGGGAGAGATGTGCAGGGCTCGGGTCGGGCTGAGCAGCCGGAGGAAGGAGAGGAGAAGGGGAGCCCTCGCTCCCGGTGTGGGCAGCATGGCCGATGTTTTAACGTCGCCTTTGATTTTTTAACATCACTAAATATTCCTGATTTTTTTTTTCGGGGTTATTTTTGTGCTCTGCTCTGTATGATCCCCTTTCTTTCAGCTCCTAGCTGTGGGAAGATGATTAAAAATGGCACATTGTCTGCACCTGGAATCCCTGACACAGCCCCGGCGCAGGCAATTGTGTTTCTGACAGTGACAAGACACTCTGGAACTCGGGATTTGGGGACTTTCTGTTCTCCTGCCCTTGCACTTAATGAAACCAGAGTTTGTTTTAGAGAGAAAAAGCCGGAGTTAATTTGAGCTCACTTCAAACCAGGGGATCCAGAGGCAGGAGCCAGAGCTTGGAGTTATGGGAAAATCTGAGAAGAAGGGATAAGGAGCACCAGGAAAAGAAAAATCCTTTTTATTTCCCAAGAAGACATTATGAACAGGAGAGAGAGAGAAAAAAAAATCACTTGACAAGGTTCTTCTAAAGAGGAAGAATAGTGTAAAGTGCTGGTTAAATTCCCATTGATCCTTCACTCAGCTTCCATATACATGTGGGTTTGACTATTTGATACTTCCTTTCACTGTCATAAGTAATAACTGAGGGGAAACAATCATTTCTAAATAACTGCCTATGATTCTTCTATTGTAGTGATTAGAGCTGAATAATTATTAGCTGCGCCGGGTTTCTGCCGGGCTGGAAGGCAGCGGGAGCTGCCAGCGCCTATAGACGGTGCCTATAGATGGTGCTCTTGGCCTCGCGCAGCTTCTCCGCGCCGGAATCGCCTCCTGGACGCGCTGCCCGTGCCCGAAACCCTCAGGGGAACGGGGGAAAGGCTCTTTTCCCTCTGCTGTTCCCCTGCTGCGGTTGGCTGGGCAGCGATGGCTCCGGTGTGTTGCCCCGGGAATGGCAGAGGTGGAGCGAGCGCTGCTTTGGGGTCTCGCCAGCGAGGGGAGCGCCCGAGGCGGTGCCCGAAGCCGCCCCGCGCTTCCAGGGAATGTGGAACCCGGCCGGTGGGAGGGTTGGCCCCTCCTGGGCCAGGCGGGTCCGTGACCCCCCGGCTCTGAAGCAAAGGCGGCTGCCAAAGGCACGGACAAAGGAAAATTGTGATCCACGGGCTCCGAAGAGCCGGAGCCTCCCCCGGTGCTTCCCCCGCTGCTGAAACGCTGCGTTGGCACCTGCAGCCCCTCGGGGAAAGGCGCTGGGGGCGATCCCGGGGTCAGGACTGGGGTAAGAAGTGCGTGCCGAGGTTCAGAGGTGCTGCTGCAGCCTCTCCCTGCTCAGCCAGCAGCTCCTGCTTTCCTCTCCCACGCTCTGTGTGCCTGTGCTGGCGGTGCCCCTGCTGCCCGGGGAGTGGCCCCTGGCACCCAGGTGGCACCCAGGCGGCTCCAAGGGCCCCTCTGCCCCCACCTTTGGGAGCAGCAGATGGGGGTGTCAGACCCACATCGGGCCCCGCTCCCCTGGCTGCCCCACTCCTGTCTCTGGGGTTGGTACCACGAGGGGTGCAAAGCCCCGTGTGCAGGGGGTGCTGCAGCTCTGCGGGCACAGACGGTGCCTGTTGCGTCCATCTCTGCACATCTGCCACCATCACCCGGCGGAATTCGGGCAGGGGCTTCCTTCTGCCACAGCTCCGGAGCCGGATCCCGCAGGGCTGGCCACAGCCCCAGGGCAGGGCAGGGACAGCCGGATCTGCACAGCGGCCCTGCAAAGGCATCCCTGAGGGAATCGTGGGGTGCAAAGGCATCCCTGAGGGAATCGTGGGCTGCAAAGGCATCCCTGAGGGAATCGTGGGGTGCAAAGGCATCCCTGAGGGAATCGTGGGGTGCAAAGGCATCCCTGAGGGAATCGTGGGGTGCAAAGGCATCCCTGAGGGAATCGTGGGGTGCAAAGGCATCCCTGAGGGAATCGTGGGGTGCAAAGGCATCCCTGAGGGAATCGTGGGGTGCAAAGGCATCCCTGAGGGAATCGTGGGGTGCAAAGGCATCCCTGAGGGAATCCCATCAGGGGTTCCTGAATCCTCTACAGGGGGCAAACAGCAAAAACAACAGCGGTGTCTTCTTGGTGTCTTTCTCCACCCAAAACTGCTCTTGCAGGGTCCTGCTGACGTGCGTGGGGCAGGAAGGTGCAGCTCGGCCACTCCTGTGGCCATGGTGACAGCAGAGAGGGTGACACGGGCTGGGCTGGAGGGGAACTGTAAGAGGTGATTGTGTTGGTTTTGTCGCTCAGGTTTGTTGTGGAGGAGGCCCAGGAGGATGGTTCTGATTTTCTCTTGCGACAGTTCCAAAGTGTAACAGAAAAATGGTTAAAAAATTCCCCGTGACAGGCTCTGGCAAACAGCAATCCATCACGGTATTGATCCCCTCCAGCAGCTGCACTCCTCGGGATCATTCCCAGGCCCCGGGCTGCCTCAGGGTCAGCTGGGCCGTGCTGCTGCTGCCTCCCAGGAGCGCAGCGTCCTGCTGCGGCAGGGCCTGCCCTCCCCTCCCCGGCTCCAGGGGTCCCCAAACCCTCCAGGGCTGCGGCAGGGCCTGCCCTCCCCTCCCCGGCTCCAGGGGTCCCCAAACCCTCCAGGGCTGCTGCAGGTGCCCAGTGAGGTGTGAGGTGTTGGAAGATGCTCCTCACCCTGGGGACCCTGCAGCTTCCAGGGGTTTCTGCCGTGCTAAGGCAGCAGCAAAGGCCCGGTCGTGGCTCCGAGGTTGAGGCACCCAGCCCCAGGGAGGGGTCTCTGGCTCCCGGCAGGGAGGGGGTGGTCGCAGGGCGCCCTCCCCAGCTGGCCGCTGTGCCCGGGTTGGGACAGCTTTTGGCAGGAGGCGCGGGGGGTCAGTGGCTTCAGGAGCCTTGCAGCGCTCGCCCAGCTCCAGCTCTGCTGGAGGCCACCCGGCCTCGGCGGAAATCCCGGCTGCCGGCCCTTGCCGGGGCTGGGAACTGAGGAATGGAGAGCTCGGGCGTCGCTCTCGCCGCCAAAACCGGAGCCGCGGGGCGCTCAGGGGGGCAGGACCCGCCGGGATCCGCTCCCTGCAGCCCCCCCAAGGTGGGACAGCTGCGGGGGCAGGTGCGGGGCTCTCTCGGGGACAGCTGTGCCGGGGCCGGGCGCGCAGCCCCGCCGGAGAGGCCGCCCCGGGCGCTCGGGGCTTTGTTCCGGCGCGGAGCCGCTCCCCGGCTCGGGCTCCGCCGCGCTCCGCGGGGACGGGGGGCGCAGGTGAGGCGGGGAGGGGGCGCCGAACCCCGGCGGAGGCGGCGGAAGGGTTAACGCTGCGCGGGGGCGGGGCGGGGGCGG
>VZUI01064723.1:0-91040 GCA_013401135.1 Cettia cetti | reverse complement strand
CTGCCCGCGGCGCTGCTGGCGCTGGCGCTGAGCCCGGGGCCCGCGGCCGCGCTGCCGTGCATCGCTGACTGCCCAGCGGGTAAGGGCCGGGCCGGGCCGGGGCGCGATGCGCCGGGCGCGGCCCGCGGTGACCGCAGTGTCTCGGCCCGCAGGTACGTTCGTAGCGAGCGCGGACTGCGCACGGGGAGCGGGCCCGTCCTGCCTGCCCTGCCCGGCCGGCACCTTCTCCAGCGCGGCGGGACGCGGCGGCTGCACCATGTGTCGGCAGTGCCAAGGTACCGACAGCCCTGCTGTGACCTCCTGTGGCAACGACGTGCTCGGGCCGGCACCTGCCCGGCTGGGGGACGCGCCGCTGGCCGGATAACGCCACGCGTCTGCCGGGCTGCTCGCTGAAGCCACCGGCCTGAATTTTGTGAGAGCAAAGGTCCGAGTCTTTGCTGCACCACGCTGGGCATGCTGTAACCTAAAAATCGTTTTCCCCTTGCAGGACTATTTCAGTACTTAAAAGCGTGTTCTTCAACAAGCGATGCTGAATGCACGTGCAAGAAGGGCTATCGCTGCGGCGGCGATGGCTGCACCTATTGCATCCGAAGCTGTGGTGTGGGCCAGGAGAGCACCAGGAATGGTAGGATCACCTTTCCCCAGCAGCTGAAAGCTCCTCTGCTTCCTGCACACGACACACACACACTGCCTCTTGCACAGTGCAGAAGCAGATAGAGGAAGGACCT
The DNA here is from genome assembly GCA_013401135.1 of Cettia cetti. Taxonomy (NCBI): domain Eukaryota; kingdom Metazoa; phylum Chordata; class Aves; order Passeriformes; family Sylviidae; genus Cettia; species Cettia cetti. Next base: position 90,312 of record VZUI01064723.1, on the reverse strand, counting down.
TGCAAGATAAAAGCTGCCGCAGCTGCTAAACAATTTGCATGGCGTGTGGAGTAAGCTCAGGAGCGGACAAACCCACCACACTCTGAGCCCTGCTACAGCTCAAATCATGCACCAGTTGGTTCCCTTTGCATGGCAGCTCTTTGGCTGCCAGCATGAGGGAAGCTGAACTGGCAACTCGGGAGTTAGGCATGGTTTGTGGCATCTTGTGCCAAATCAGCTGGCTTTGTAGCCAAGTACTGTACTGCTCTGTGGCTGACAGGGAAAGGCTTGCCTTGCATACTCAGAACTGCTTATGAAATAGTAATTCTGACATTATACAAGCAGGCAAAAATACTGTTTCATGGGTTGTGTTTTAAATGCTTATCTTGTACAATTTTACCTATCCTTGTGTGTTGAAGGTTGCCGGACTTGCCGCTATGGAACCTTTAATGATCAGCCCAATGGCTCCTGTAAAAACTGGACAATGTAAGTAAACTTAAAAAAAAAAATGCTACATCTATTACACTTGACTGGATTTTAAAATTTTCTTTCTCTCCCCTGTTTTGCTGTAAATGTCCTTCAGGTGCTCTGGAAACCAAGTCCTGGAGCCTGGAAGTCCAGCAAAAGATGTCATCTGCAAATACACTTCAGTTAATCCCACTTTAGTCACTACTCTACCTACCACATCTCTTGAAATTCCATTTTCTACCACTGTGCCAGGTGAGTCATTGTATAATATTGCTTACAGAGATAAAGAATTATGACCTATTTAAACATACTGTAGCTCATTCACTTTTCATTTAAAGCAAAAGTTCTTTCTTCTATGCATTTCCAGGGTTGCAGACTGATCCAGAAGCAGAGTGGGAGACAAAGATTTCAGTTAATTCAAGGGCAGTAAAATTTTGTTCTGTTAATACTCTTAGAGAATTTTATTTATTTCCTAGGGAAGAAGGATGTTCAGACAGACATGATCAGGATTTCTCTCGCTGTGGCTGGGCTGTCATTCATAATGTTTCTGCTGCCTTTGTGCCTCTGCTTCAGTGTCTGGCAGAAAAAGAAACTACGTGCTGTCTTCAAGAAAAGTAAGATAAATAACACTCTTCAGTTCTTTTTGAAACTAAACAGAAGTCAGGAATCCTAGTTAAGTGTCTTTCAAAGGTACTTGCAATAGCTTTGGTTTTTTGGCCTTGTAAGTCAACTGAAAAAGCAACTGAAAGGGAAACAGTTTTGGAATTTTTATTGCAGAAAGCACTGTGGGTATTAGGTCAAGTGCATGTTTATCCTTAGAAGTGAAGTATTTGTGAGAGGTGAAAAAACTCAGCTGAGCTTTGCTGCTCCAGTTAAAGGTCAGTTCAGTTTATTGCTTCTAAGCATCATCCTTGGCCTGTGTGGCTGTAACACTTCTGAGTTCTCTCTGCTCACAGAGAGAGTGCAGATGGCCTGAAGTGAGTGTCTTGGAACTCTGGCTGCAGCAGGAGAGGGGACATCAGTCAGGGGGTGCTGCTACACAAGTGCAGAGCCAGCCTGAATCCAGCACTGCCCTCTGAGAGCTAATAACTCCTGGCAAGCTCCAGAGTTCAGCACAAAGATGAAGCTGATTTCATTCAATATAGTTTATAGCTGGTTTGTTTAGTTTTTGGGAGGCTTCTCTCTCCCTTTCTTTTCTTTTCCCCTCTCCTAAGGATAAGGTCTGAATCTTCTAGTGTGACTCTAAATACAGAAGACACAGCAGTCAAAAAATCTGTTGCCCTCATGCTGGTGTTCCTTTCATTGCATGACAAACAGATCACCACAGGCCCTCCTGAATTAGTGAAAACAAAGTATGATAAATTAGTTTTATCAGATATACATGCTGTAGAGGAATAATTTCAGATTATAGAATAACTTGGAAGATTTTTTTCCTCCTGATATTTATGACTGAGGGATGGTGAAATAAGATGGCTGAATAAATGAAACAGAAAGGGGACATTTGTCCAGTTCTGGTCTCCTCACGTCAAGAAACATTGAGGTCTGGAGTGAGTCCAGAGAAGGGCAACAAAGCTGGGGAAGAATCCAGAGAAGCTGCTGAGGGAACTGGGGTTGTTTAGTCGGGAGAAAAGTAGGACCACGGCAGACCTTGCCCTCTACAACTCTCTGAAATGTGGCTGTATCCAGGTGAGGGTCAGTCTTTTCTCCCAGGCAACCAGTGCCAGGACAAGAGGACACAATCTTAAGCTATACCAGGCTGGAGATGAGGAGGAATTTCTTCCCAAAAAGGGTTATTAAAGATTGGAGTGGGCTACCCAGGGAAGTGGTGGAGTCACTGTTCCTGAAGGTGCTCAAGAAACAGCCCTCAGAGCTCTGGTCTGGTTTACAAACGTGAATGGTCAAAGGTTGGAGTAAATGGTCTCAGAGGTCTTTTCCAGCCTAATTGATCCTGTGATTCTGTTCTTTTCCTCCAGTGCACACACTTGAACAGTCAGTTCAGGAAGATGATGCCTGCAGCTGCCGCTTCCCTGAGGAAGAACAAGGTGAATATCAGGACCCTGGCAAATCCACAGAATTCAGAGATCTGCTGGTGAACTAGAAATTGAACTGTCCAAGTCAGCCACATTTGAATTTTCTTTTGGAACACAGAACAAGAACCTGTTTATGTTAATAGAGTGGGTGTCAGCATTGGAATGTTAGAGCTGTAAATAGCCCAGCCCCTGAGGAAAAAGTGCTTTTTAAATATTTCTTAAAAAATAATTAAAAAACCACTCCAAAACAGTTTCCTGATGTTTTTTCCTCTAGGAGTAAGGATATTTCTAATAAGTTGTTCTTGATCTACATCTAGAAAGAAGTACTGCATTTAAAAGCTCTAACAGAAATGCAGCTTCTGCAACTTTTGGGAGGAGCCGCAGCTCCTCTGAAAGTCTGGCTCCAACCCAGCAGTCTTGGGGTTTGTGTAAAATACAAATACAGATGGAGCTCATTTGATCCCATCAGCACTGGAAACAGACCCCTGGCCCGCCACTGCACCCCTCCTTACATGCAGGGGAAAGGAGACCATAAAAATCTTGAGCTGCAAAGTGTTCCACAGCAGCATCTGCTGCTCTGTTTCACTGAGTGGCTTGAGGGAGGCAGTGGAAACACTGAGAGAAGCTGTGGTTGACTTGAACTTAGAAATAGCTGTTACATTGCAGCTGGACTGCACCACCTTCAGCCATACATCATGCAGCTTTGATCTTTTAGGTCATGTAAACTTCATGTACATTGCAGCTGTAAGTGTGATATCTCTGTGGTACTATTTTTGTAACTGAGGTTGGAAAGATTTTAACATCAGATACTGTATCTGTCTCTCTGATCACATACTTTGGTCTTGAGAAAAAAAGAAAATGCACGTTTGAGTCACGGCATTTGCAGCACCATTTTTGTGCATTTACAAAACTGACATATTTTATTACTTCAGTAAATGTTACTCAAAAAATAGAAGGAAAAGACGCCAACATGTGGGTTAAAGGTGATTTTCCCCTCTCTGATTTCAATGCAAGAGAAAACTATTTTGCATTTGAACAATGACAACCCATCTCTTCATTCAGAATGTTACAATAGCAGATTATTTTCACCAAGCCTCACTTACACATTTTGATTAACTTATGTACAAGTAAATATAAAATAGTAAGTTTAAATAGTGAGGAAATAAGTGCCATAAAAAGTCTGAATTGTGAAGTTTTATCCCTAGCTCAGGTTTTCTCTCTATTGGTACTTTCAACCATGAGAACTGAGTGACTCTTACGTCAAAGTCACAAACTTGAAGGCATGAACAGGAGACACGAAAAACCACCAAACTATTTATAAAGCTATCTATTTATAAATCAAAGAGTGACTTTTGCATCACTGACTGTATCTAGTCACTGTTGACTATATCTTAGAACAAGATAAAAAGAATATTTCTGCTTATCATTAATTTCTAGCCCAAACATAATTAACGTAGAAAATTAATGTACATGTCCTGTAACTCAAAACATCAGGTGTTTTCTCCTTGGAAAAAAAAAAGATACCAGCTGGAATTTTACATTGTTGTAAAACTGTTGTTGCTAGTAAATTGTTCATATATTTTGAAATCTAGTTTGAAATGCTTCAAGTAAAGTCCAAACCCCTTATTTTTCTTGTTCGTACCTGAAGCAGAAATAAATCTGCTCAGTGACAAGTGAGAACACATTTCCACCAAAACTGGAGTTCTGGACTGTTTCAGTGAACAGTCATTCACAGAAGAATGTACATTCTGAATAAAATGTTAGAAATAACCATCCTTTCAATCAAAGAATTATGTGGATAATCTTATCTGTAAATTCTGTCATTTGAGAGTACTGAGGTCTGAATTAATGATAAAGAGGTTTTGTTGGCACAAACAGTTGTCAAATATGTGCAGAAGATACATTTGTATTTCACAACTATGCACATCACCTAGCCACAGAAGCAGCACAAGAGACTGGCTAATTTCTACTTCTGTGAAATACTTCAAATACATTTAAAAGCAAACATATTTATAAATAAGAATCAAGGAAAGACTGGAAGATACCATATTTTGAAAAGTGAAATAAATCGTGGTACAACTGCAAAGGGAAGATCAGGGCACCTCACAGTGTGTAGTGCTTGCTCACTCTCCAAAAGCTTTGGCAGCAGAGCTCTATTTCATGTGGTCCTCACAGCACTGAAAACAAATATAGGTGAGTTTATCTGCTTTGCCACCAAGCACCTGAACAAGACATTCCAATTCATAACAAGAGCACCACTACAAATACCAAGGTAGTTGGAGGGTTCAGCCATTTTCAGATTTATACCATATTCAAATTCTATGAACTGTGGCTGTCTATAAAAAAATTAAAATTACAGCCATAGAATCATGCACTTCCTTGAACATCACTCATTCTTGTATGGTGTGTAATTTACCTTCACTGTCGTCATATTGGAAGCCTGCTCCCATTCTAGACCCCCCATAAACAGATATTTAATACAAAATGTACTAAAGAACTTGCCTAAACCTTCCTTTTTGTTATGCTTGTAACAGACAGCTGTAAAACCACTTCTGGCAGTACTCTATGAAAATGCAGTAAGCAGACTCACCAATTAAGTTTGTTAGGAAGTTGCATCTGCAAAAAAGCCATGTACTTGTACCTTCCCTTTTTCCTTTCTAAGTTATCCTTTTGTCTTCTGAAAAAAAGTCCACAGCAGGCAGTAAAACTTCAGCCAAAGGTAGATAATATGACAAGGGGCTACTATGCAAACCACAGAAACGGTGTCAATATGCAAATTTTAAAAATACTTTGTTCTTTGCTTCTACAAAGTGCTACATAGTAGGATTTAGGGATCATTAGTGACTAGATTAAAAGAAACATTGTCATCACAATTAAATTTCTACTAGCTTTCCTGAATTTGTGGCTGAATTTGTTTGTTTTTTAACACAAAGGATAGCAGACTTTCTGCCTGTATGTGGAGCACTATTAAAAAAAAAAAAAAAAAAAAAAAAGAAGTTTTATCCAGGAAGGGTGAATGGGGAAAAAACTGCATTGTATCTTTTACTATTGATAATTAAAGCAAAAGGAAAGCCTGGCTGTGCATAATTCAGAAAAAGGGCTGTGAAGAAGAGGTGTTTTTTTGGCAATGACAGATAGTTGATAGATCATGTGTATCTTAGCTTCACAGGGAGGTTTTATTGAACACACAGGTTGTTCAGTACCTGAGGAACAGGTTGTTGTCAGTTGTCACAGTTACAGAGAAGGGAGGTGGAGTATGGAGGGGTATGGTGGTGACCAGGTTGTTCATTCTACACCACACACATCACCACTGGGGTGTGTGTTTTTGGGCAAGAAAAGCTGAGGGTTTGGAACTGGAAGCTCACCACCTTGCCAGAGCAGAGGGATTGTCTTCAGTCAACTCTGGTGACCTCAGTTGCTCTGCTGCTTCCTCCTCCCATTTCCTCTGGGCCGGGGCTGTGGTGCTGAAGGGACAGCTTTGAGGTGCTGCTGAGCCAGCAGGGCCGGGCGGCACGAGGTCAGCACCCCAGCAGGGACATTTTCCCCCCAAACAGTGGAGAAGTGGCAGCACAAGTATCTGCAGAAAACTGAGCTCAAAGAAGTGGCTACACAACTCTGCTTTGAACAATGGAGCTTCTGGGGGTTGTTTGTCTCTGGTTTTTGTTGTTTTTTGTCTGGGGGGCACATTCATCATTGGAGCTCTCCTCCCCCTAGTGCCCTGATTTCCCAAATACTACATGTAGCAGGACAGGGAGCAGGACAAAGGCACGATCAACAGGAAGCATCTGCCACCATGGGTTTTTTGTTCCCTGCAGTGAATACCCTTTTGTGGGTAAAACACTTTCTCTTTCGTATATTTTTGCTATTAATACAATATTTTTGTTATTGTGTGTCTCATTCCACTGCTTTCTGCTAGGAAATTGTTATTTCAAACCGTAGTCTCTCCTTTATTGTCATTCCTCACTGGGAGGGGTAGAGGAAATAGAGTGGCCTGTTTGGAGTTTCGTTCCTTGCTGATGTTAAAATCAGCACCCCCATCCACACACAAGAAATGCAGAACAGTCCTTCTGATGGCTAGCCCAAAAGGCCAAGCACGTCCTGGGCTGCACCAAAAGAGGAGCAGGCAGCAGGTCAGGAGAGGTGATTCTCCCCCTCCACTCTGCCCAGGTCTGGGCTCCTCAGCACAAGAAAAACATGAACCTGTTGGAGCAGAGGAGGAGCCACAAAGGTGCTCCAAGAGCATCCCTGCTCCTGAGCCAGGCTGGGAGAGCTGAGGGTTTTCACCTGGAGAAGAGAAAGCTCCAGGGAGACCAAAGCCTCTCAGTACTTAAAGGGAAGTTATAAAGAAGACGGAGAGGGACTTTGTACACTGAAAGGGTAGAACAAGGGGGAATGATTTTAAACTAAAATATTTAGATTAGGTGTTAAGAAAGAAATTATTTATTTAAAAGAGTAGTGAGGCCCTGGGAGAGGTTGCCCAGAGAAGCTGTGGCTGCCCCATCCCTGGAATTGCTCAAGGCCAGGTTGGACAGGACTTAGAGCATCCTGATCTGTTGGTAAGATCCCTGCCCATGGCAGAGGAGTAGAACTAGATGATGGTTAAGGTCCCTTCCAGCCCAAATCATTCTGTAGAGAACACTCTTAAAGTGTTCTTTGCTTTCTGTGCACTTTTTTGACAGTCATTTAATTTATTATAGAGCAAGCAAAATGGAACTGGGAATGCCCTGATGGCCCTCAAGCAGCCCAGGTGGCCATGGATGAGGTAACAGGCCAGATGCAAGCTTTTTGTATTTCCATTTGTTTTGCTTGGAAGTCAGAAAGTGCCCTCTTAGCCAGATCGTGCACAGAGACCCAAGTGATGTCAGCAGAGTTCTGAAGGCATGGAAGAAGGAAAATAATTCTCTTTAAAGATAAATATAAGCAGAGGAGCCTACTGCTTTTCTATAGCTTTTCTATTGCTTCCAGAATCAGCACCTGACATAGTAAGTGGCATCAGTGATTAAAATCATGTTTGTCACACCCCTTGGCTTTGTAATTTCTTGCAAGAATTGTGTGGCTAAGGAAAGTAGAAGGTTCATAGCAAGAGGGTTTCTGTTTCTCACCTCCCTCTCCACCTGTGGAAACAGGTGTTTCTGTGCCTAATACCTCTGGATGATAGAGACTCTGAAACTGTAGTGGCTCCTCTAAAACATGCAAATGTCAGATAATTTTTTTTAAAGCAGAATATGATTTCTTATTTTCAGTCTTTCCATCAGCTCCTTCACAGCACAGTCTGCTCTGGTAGTCATTCTGATACTAAACCAGATGATGCAAAAACCTTCGTAGGAGATGATCCACTCTGATGAGACTTAACACAGGAAATATTAACAGGCAACTTGTACCACAGGTGACTTTTTGTCACCTGTTTAAAAGTCAAGGTGAGTTTCATTCTAAAAAATACACAAAGACTTATTTTATTCCCAAGTGTCACCTCAGTTCCTCTCTCAGCTAGGAACAAGCTTGCCTGATACAGGGAGACACCTCAGGAGCTGGAAGAAGTTGTTCTCTACTCCACAGGTTCCATGTTAGCTGTGCATCAGGAACAGAGAGCTGAGCAAAGCAGCCTTTGGATACTGTTACTGCCTTCACTGTAATAAGAAATTTTAATACAATCTCCTACAAAAATTGGAATTTCCCTCTAACATCCATTTGGCAGAAGTTTGTTGTGATATTACCTACTGTGTTTCCTTTCACCTTCCAGATCCTGGGTGCCTGCCAGGTCAAGTATCAGACTATACTGAACCAAAGTAGATTGTATTTTTACAAAAATCACCACCTGAATCCATTGTGAAACCAGAGAAGATCTCTCCTGTTCTAATCTATTTAAGAAAATAAATCAAGTTTTATTTGATTTAGTAAATGGAAAATTGCACACAAAGACACGTACTTCAATTTAAGGATGACTTTTCACGTAGTGGACCTTAAACCTGTTACACCTACTCTCAGTTTACATAATCCAAACTGAAACAAGCCACTCAAAACTGAAATAAAATATCCAAGTTACCATTTAAGTAAGTTTTAAAACAAATCTTAGGTTACTTTAACTCACTTTTCTCCTCCATACAAACACTTCAGCAGGTTTAACATAATCTCAGTTTTGGAGAAAAAAAGAGGGAGGTGTGTGGAGAGGTAAAAGAGACAATGTACCTTTAGTTACAACACTACAGACTTGTGAAATATTTATATTTTAAAAAATCCTCCTAGTATTCACAGCATTGATATTTTGATACTGTCCATTCAGAACAAGCATAAAACATTTAACCTGAAGAGAACACTAAATAAGCCTGTAAGCAAGCAAAAACACAAAAAGAAAAAACAAGGTATCACATTACTTTTAGTCACCCTCATACAAACTTCAGGGCAACTTTGAAGAAGAACACAATTCTAATGTAGATGTACATGCATGCCTAAACCAGTATCTACTGGAGTATCTAAAGGATAATCTATTTTTCTTAAACCAGAATGAAAAACACAATGAATAGGTATTTGAAAGGAATGGTGGGAAATACATTATTGACTTCAGAGAAGTCACACATTGTAGTTCAGCACTGCAGTTGTCTGATCAAGCTACAATCTCATCACAAGGGCAAAAAGATCCCAAATCCCACACCCCCATCAGCATTATCAGTTACAGGCATACCCAATAATGCAACTTTTTGACTTGCTCTGGCACACCTCAGTACATATATTACCTTAGAGAAGTAGAAGTGTAAGCACAGGAAATTCTTGATGGTTTCATCAAACTTAGGAGTTCTAATAGAAAAAGAAGCTGCTCTTCTTCCACATGAGAGTTAAGGGATTTAAGAAGCTGAACAGGCACAGTGCTCAGGAACTGTGGATATGACAGTAACATTCTCTTGTCACTGCACCTCAGGAGGGTGGGCTATGATCAGAATACTTCTCACAGGGAACAGTGAGGCTGTAACGTGTAACCCCGTGTGCTTTTCAGCAGTGATTAAATCTGCCTCAGGCAATTAGAGAACAGGAAAAAGATTTACTCTGCTGTGGCAGTACTAATTAGCTGACCTTACATAACTTTCTGCACTTTCTTCCAGTCATTCCTAAGGACACATAAAGAGATCATCATATAAATAAAACATGAATATGGTGGCAGAAACAAGCACTAAATGAAAGTAGCTTTGGAGGCTTCCTACTTTATCCTATTTCCACATATGGTGGTTGGCAATGGATTATTTCTTTCTAAGCATAAATCCTGATTGCCTTGTAGAGAAATTTTAGAAAAGCTACAGGGGCACTGGGATAGGATACTACATGGTCTAGGCTTTGTAAAATAAACTCACTTCCTCTGCTGAAAAGGTCAAGGATTAAGCTGAGCAGTTACAAACAGCCAGAAGCTCCTCCCCATCACCCTCTTCAGCTTAAGGAAGGAGGATTGTCACAAGCATTTGTGGAGATGTGGATGTCATGAGCAGGAACCATGAATCATTTAAGTTGGAAAAGCCCTTTAAGATCAGAAATGACATCTAAAAGCTAGTTGGAGTGTTGTTCTTTGCTAAGATCTGCAGCATTTTTTCTTCTTCACCAGAATAAAGTTCTTCTGCACATTACAGGACAGGGGCTGCACAGCTGGAAGCAGGAGCATAAAGAGAAAATACAGGACTGTGCTAGAATGAGCTCATCAGATAAATCCTTTCCTGGTGATACAGGTCCTAACTCTTCCAAGCACAGGTGGATTTTTCTTGTTTCCAAATGTCTGTAGAAGACTCTGCTCAGAAGTTACCTGTTGGTCCTGTCTGTTGCAATCCTGACTCATAAAAGATGCATACATAGCAAAAGAAGAAGAGTATCTAACTAAAGACTCTGCTCTTCAGAACCCTTTTATATCATAAATATACCTTGGGAACTGGAAAGAGGACTCTGATCCCATTACAGCAAGAAACATTCAACTTATCACATCAAAAGACAAAGATCTGACATCTGCTTCCTTCACCCTTGTTAATTCCTATTCCTGTTGGTCACTCCCATTCCCAGGGACAGTTTTCTACCCCAGTCAAGATCAGTCAGTGATCACAAAGAAATCAGGTAATGCTTGCAGCAGGAATCCTTTGCTAAACTGGAACTCATCTCTTAAACAGTGAAGATCCTACACGGCTGACTGCCAAGGAACACACATTCATTTACAAAACAACCTTGAAAAACTGTTTTAAACCTCAAGTTGTCCAGTGAGACCTATGCCAACCCACCCCCGTTAAATACACGTATTTGCCCTGAAATGTGAATCACTGAGCCTGCAGAGATTCCATTTAATTAATAAAAAACTCTGATAGCAAAGGATTAAAGGGATTATGCAGCCAGAAAACACAGTAAAAAAATTAAAGTCTGCTTTTGTGTGCCATTCATTTACTGCCTACGCTAAGTGGACGACAGCTAAATGCCAATGATTATTAGCATTCCTCTTAATTAGTCAGTGGCTCCTGCCCACACACTGAACTTCTACAAAACTACCTGAAATTTGTCCTCTGATATCAGCTATGGATATTGGAGTGATAAGTAATCCTAAGCCTCTGTGATAAAAACAGGAAGAACAAAAAGAAATGTGAACAACTAGATAGAATTTTTTTTAAAAAAGTGCAAAGACACATCTGACAAAACTATTTTGTTCTATCACCACTGTAGATTAAAGTCCTTATTCTCTAGCTCTTTTAAACAGTGAAAGAGGGCAGAGAGTAAAACGACGAACAGACAGTAAAATATTACAAAGCTTCCAATAAAATTGTTTGTAGTAAGAAACTGAGTCGGAGCACCATGCAATTAACAGAGTATGAAGCAGTCTCAGGCAGGGAAATCTGGAAGATGATTCTTGTCCATCTCTTGCAATTTTCTGCTTTACTGTTTCTGCACTTCTTCACTTTGGGCCAGAAAAAGTATAAGACAACAGCCTGCCCTGCCCACTCCATCATCCAAACTAGTAAGAAAAAAAGCAGCAGTAAATTGCTGCTTCCCTTTTTGACATTAGTAGTACCATTTAAAAAAAATATTGCTTTCGTAGCCCTAGGAGACAGAAATCTTAAGTTGGAATTCATTCCTTTAAATCCTCAGCTGTATAGATGTCTGTGTAGGCAGCCTCCAGGACAATAATTTGTTTGGAAAAACCAGAAAACCAGCAGCCTCAAAGCCAACCAAACACACACAAACACACACAAACCCCCAAACCCACATCCCCAGCCCAACACACACCCACCCTGGACCCTCCCCAAACCCACACCAAGGACCCCGAGCCCACCTGTCCCTGTTTTTCCCAACACCTCTCTGCCCCCACACTCTCCACCTCAGGGAGGAAGGGCTGGAGCGCTGGCTAGCTCAAAGCTGATTTGGACTACTCTACATTATTGAAATATTTGTAAAGGTTTTACCTTGAAAATGTCTCACAACAGAGTTCTCTGTGACAAAGGAACTCAAATTGGAAATTTTTACTGGTTCCAAGTGCAGCAGTGTTACAGAAACGTGTGTACCTCCCATAAAATGAGCCCAAGGCTCCTGCTTGCTCCACAACTGAAGAAATGAGAAAGATGAACAGAGCTAACAAAGAGCCTGTGCCTTTCAGAAAGGCTGCTTTGTGCTCCCTTCTGTGATGACCAGTGCAATAACCAGAAAAATGAAATAAAGACGTTTTTATTTTGCTTTTACCCAGATCATAATTTCTTATTAGAGTTGAACAGATTATTTGGGATGGCAGGTGAAAGGTACAGAGAAAGCCTTGCTGCAGATGTGTTCCTCTATTTCCTTACACACTCTGCTGTCATCATTTCAAGTTTTAAAAATAAACTGTAATTGCGTAGTTAGTTCCATTACTTTTTTCTTTTTTTGTGAAATAAACCTTATTTCAAGATCTGGTTTCTGCTCCTCTCTTTGTGGCTGCGTTACCCAGAATTCAATTCCCATAAGATATTGATGTGCTGGATTTCCAAGTCTCAGTCATGCCAAATTTACTTTCCTTCACTTCAAACAGTGTGAAGGTTCAGGTTGGTAATTCTGCAGTGCTGAGAGGACACAGGAATCAGGGACCAGTTTGTCAAGCTTCACCTGGAGAATATACCCAGACTACAGTGGGCCAGCTCAGCAGGGCCAAAGAGCAGGAGGGTTTTTTCCCCTCAGACTGGTGGAAACTGTCCTACAAAGCAGCAGTGTTTTGGCAGCTGTGTTCCTGTGCTCAAGAATTTTTAGACCTTGCCAATTCTGTAGTAAAATAAAATATCTTCAGAGTGGCCTAAGGACCATCATCTTCATCACACAGGGGTGTGTGTCCAGGCAAGCACACACACCTACGCACCTTGAACCCACCTCAGAACAAGACAGCCTGGGTCAGAACCTCTCAGAGATATTACAAAATATTGAAAGAAATTCTGAAGATTAAATACTCATGTGCATACCCCAACACCTCCTCTGTAGTGCTACCCCACATGTGCTGCATTACAGCTCACACACAGAGGAAGCATCTGCAAAAACAAAGCTGACAACAGCTTATAACCATAAGCTTTAATTAGTTCAAAGGTTAGTTCCTTTGGTTTCTTTATTCTCCAAACAGGCTATTTTCAGCACACATTAGAAGGCACAGTATAAATAGGGCAATGTAATTTGCAGAAGTAGATAATTTTGGGGGATGTTTGTGATTGATTTCATTGAGTTTAATTTTTTTCAAAGTTGTCTTGGCTTCACTAGCAACTTGTTCTTCATAAGCCATCATATTAAACTAGGAATTGTTGTTAGTTCTGACAATCAAGGATAATGTTTTATGATAGGTTAATATATATTTAATGCTTAGAATTTGCTCAGTAATTTATCTACTGCTGCCCTGAGGCACTTGAAAGACTAAATCAGCAGAAATAAGAACTTTGAAAACTTTCTGCACAAAACAATATTGCAGAGGAGTTTCAAATCAATTTCCAAGTTTTCAAAGTGCCATTCCCATTGACTTCCCTCTCCCATGATCTGGGGCATTGTACCCTTGTTTAGGATGAGCTGTTTCTTTGCTTGGCATGATGACGTTGGCACTGCTGCCCAAGGGAGATGCCTTTGACATTTTGGGAGAGGAAAGAGTGTCTGAGTGACAACTTCAGACCTAAGCAGAGGTAATAAGCTGCAGGCAAGTTGCCCAACTTGAGCATGACGCACTTCATGATGGCTCTAAGAGGCTGAGTCTTCCTTGAGAAAAGACAAAGGACAGCAGTTGCTGGTAAGAGTGCTTCATTAGCTTTCCTTGGAGGATGCTTAGAGTGAATATTGATAATACCATTGTCATTGATAGTTCACTGAAGGAGAAGCATTTGTACAGAGCATCCAGCACCAACAGTGAGATCATGCATCAAATCAGACCTAATTACTGTCTGCAGTTTTGGAACGAGGAGCTGCATGACTCAGATGAGGAGAGAGAATTCCTCTCTTGCTACTTCTCTCTCTCAGAGGGAAGCACAGGGAGAGGGGAATAAACCAGATTAATTCTGTAGAGGAATTCTTTTGTCATAAACATTCAGTTCAGCAAAGAGAAGTCCAGAGAAACGGGATTTGTAGCTCAGATACCTGAATCTTACATTCAGTAGTCAAGGCAAGTCAAATACCAGCCCTCTCTGTGCACACAGGGAAGTTTAGAGAAGTCCAGGCTGGCAGGACCCCTGCAGGTCCTTTCCCACTTCTTCACACCTCACCTGTTCACTCAGATCAGAGCATCTGAACTCACACAGGGATGTCAACAGCCTTATCAAGCTTTGTTTTGAAATTCTGTCCCATTCCATCCTTGGATCTATCCAAACCTGACTAGACACACTCCTGGACCAACTGTTCTGGCTGACCCTGCTTGGAGCAGGGGGATTAGAGTATGAGATTTGCAGAGATGCTTTCTGACCTCAACCTCTTTCAGAGCCCACTGTGTTTCTGGACACCCTGTTAGCCCACCCAAGGGGGGCCTGCTCCCCTCGAGTTAGCAGCAGAAATAATTCTGTTCTACATGACTGAGGTAGCCAGTTTGAAATTAGTCTTAGGAACCACAAGAGGTACAATATAAAAATTGAACCTTCAACAGGAAATGCTAATAAAGGGAAAAGATGAGAAGTAGGTAAGTTCATGCCTTTTGCAACTTAAACTTACCACAAAATTCAGCATAAGGAAACAACTTTAGTAACATTAGTTGGATTTCATAGTATTTTGAAGAGCATTTGAAGACAGAAACATTTAAGTAGAGAGGCAGAAAAGTAACAAACCTCAATTTGTTAAGAACAGGCATTATCTTCTCACCATTAAAAGGAAAGAATATTGCCATAAACTTACTTTTTTGTTATTTTCAAGGCTCTATACAGTTGGATATGACACTGCATAGAGAATGGAGGTGAGGGACCAGTCCAGTCAGTCCTTGCTCTGTGATATGATAAATCAAATTGTAAGTAAAGAAGACAAAATACACTAGATGGAGGGAAACAAGTGATGAGATTACACAAGGCCACTCCTGTGTTAGCATTAGGCAAAAGCAAAAGGCAAGCAGGGGAAAAACCTTGTTAACATACTCAGAATTAAGTAGTTAGTTCCAACTGAAAGAGAAGAATAAGTGAAATGGAAAATGGTCTTCCAGTCTACTGAGGGACCTGTGTTTAATATCAACCAAAGTAGTTTATATGTACCAAAAAGTCTCCAGATGGAAGCTGTACTTTCTGTACCAAAGACAATTCTCTGGGGCAGTATTGGATGAGGTCTTCCCAAATAAATAGATGTGAAATTCTGCAAGGGGACGGGGCAAAACATGAAAAAAGTGCTTTCTCCTAATATTATCTTTGTAAGTTAACAAGCTTTTTAAACTCCCTCTCTTTTTCACTTTTTCTGGCACAACAAATACAACACAACACATCCATCCATCTCACAAAAGAGAGGGGAAAAGGAAAAGTGCATTTCATATCAGATGCTTTGCGTCAAGACTGCTAGGGCTCATAAATCAGCTGTCTATTGCCCTGGTCATTTCAACCAACGTCTGACCCTTTTGTTAACTCATGATTTATAACTGAAAGCTACTCTTTTTTTTTAATGCCAGATTTATAAACTTTACTGTGCTTGGTTTGATATAATATCCATTTTGTACACCAAGCTATAAGACAGTAAATTTATTGTCTATGAACTGTTACCTTGAAAAATTACATCAATGCAAAGTGGTTTCCATTTAGAATCAATGGGCAATAAATTCATTGGATTTTTTTTTTTTTTTTGAAGGGGGGAGAGAACATGATGATATTTATGAGGTCATGAGTGGCTATATAATGGGTGAAACTGGGAGCTGAGGCTACAGTTAGACAGGAGTTCTGAGTTACAGGGTTAGACACAACAAGAAGTCCAACACAGAAAGGATGCATAAACTGATACTTTGCTGTCTCATTATCATCAGCTTCTCCTGTCCTCTCTCGACTCTGCCCATCATCGATGCCAGTGAGATGTCTTATCAACACTCAGGTAAGAGTCTTTTGATTTTAATGGCTATCACAGGGGGGATGGAGCAGTAAACCCAGAAAAGCAGCAGGCATGCTTTCCAAGAGGCCTGTACCTGTGCTGCTCAGCTGTTGGAAAAGCAGGAATGCCTTCAGGACACCAGCAGCACATATCAGTGGATGCTGGTCCTGTACAATGGGGAGGTTGAGTGCCCACTGATGCATTGAGATCCAGGAAACAAAAGTATGTATTGAGGAGAAAAAGGTATCTGAGCTTTACAGCACTGAATGTGAACTGGTTTTCAATGTCTGGGCATTCATAGGCATTGAGTAACTTACAGAAACTTGGCTATAAAGTTTCTCCTGTTTCTACCCTTCTAGGGTTTAAAAAGGGGGAGACCTATTGAAAACATAAAGAACAGGCAAATCTCTTACACTTTTATGTACTGAGAATGCTATTTGTTTGCACCAATTCAGATTTCACTCAGCCCAGCGAAAGAATAAATCTTTGCTTGAGAAAGTGATGCTAAAAGTTTAAAATAGCTCAGCAAAAATGCACAGCAGAATCTAGAAGGTTACTGTCATCAGACCTGACTGGTACTGGAAGACTTCCTGAAATGAGTTCTGAAAGAGCAGGCAAACCAACCCAGAAGTTATTGCATAAAAAGTGGTTTTCTGACTATTAAAAGTGGCTGTCCTTACCTGCGCTGCAACAGCTCTTGTGCTGGTTTATAGGTATCAGCAGTCCTCAGTCTGCTTTGAAAATCTTGGACTCACTAAGCCAGCATCTTCCCAAGCCTTCCACAATGTAATTTGCATTTACAGGTACCCCTGACTCAATATGAGTAATATCTGTCACATCATAGCTTGCTCTAACCATTATTGCATTAGCTTCAAGACACTGTGCTTCTTAGATCTTTCTTGCTAATATAAAGAGTCTCTAGGAGTGAGAAGACAAAAGAGGAACTCTCTTTAAAATGGTTGGTTTTGTTTGGGTTTTTTTCTAAATCTCAAAGCAAATTTACCTGCTAGCACTGCTCTGATTTAAAGAATAATCCATGCCCAGAGATACAGGTTGTCTCTATGTAGCACTGGGAATTTTTTGTATTCTTATTCTGAGTCCTGTAATGAAATCTCCACTGTCCTGTGCAAATGTCCTTTTCTGCAGTGAATAAACTAATAACAGGTATGTTCAAGGTCTTTAGGTTCCTGATATTTGTGCAATTTTTTGAAATGTTGGGAGATTATTTTCAGTTTATTTTCTTACATATCCATGTGAGGAGCCACAGTCACACCCATCCCTGCAAGTCAGAGCAACTGAAACTCCTAGGGTCACCTACAAGTACGATTACAAAACTATATTAATCTACACAAATAGTGTTTAATAATGACACCCTTTGGTTGCCCACAATTTTGGATATCTGCTATATATTAGCAAAGATAAAATTTACTGTTCAGATTATGAAAACTCAAGTTACCTGGAATATAGCACTGCTAAGGGCTTCTGTTGGCAACCTGCCTCAGGGCACAGGCTAGCCACAGAATTCTAAATTCTTTATGCATAGACAAATTAATTCTATCAGCTGCCACCAAGCTGTTGTGTTGGAAAAAGCAGTAACATCTGTACTGGTACACACATTAAATGAGAGATGACTGAAATGTGCCAAAAAGCTGCCAAAATAAGTTGTAAGTTTTCCTACCTTTATTCCTGCCCTTCCACACCTTCTATTGGATTTAGAAATTGCAAAACTGAGCAGGTTAATAGGTTTGGAATAGGAAGTTTTTTCTTTATTCATAGGAAAGCTGCAGCATAAGAATTAGCTGATAAAGAAATGAACTAAAATAAAAATTTAAAAATTACATACAAGTCTGGGCTGTGTACTGGAAGGATGAGGATGAGTACCTCAAGTGACAGGAGGGGCTGCTGTTGGTCAAAAACTTTTGTAACAAAACATCCACCAGAGAAATGAGAATCTGAAATTAACATCAGGAAGGTATCTTTTCTCAAAGCTTTCAAAGAAAGGAACACAAAACCAACTATCCCCTATTATAATAATTAAATAAGGATGGATGGTTGGTGCTTTCATGAAAGTCTTCAAAAGGTGGGGCCAACAAACTCAATCAGAAATCACCTGAGACAGACTGAAACAGGGTTGCAGAGCAAAAGACTCACCCTTGGCTGTTTCTGTCATCTTCTGCTGGCAGCTGATGAAGATTCAAGGTTAAACCTGGAGAGGCTGGGCAGCCTTGGAAGCACCTCCCTGCTCCAGTTCCTGCCAGAGCTGCTGGGTACACTGACTGAGGACAACAAAGCAGGTGAGGATTTACCACAGCAATGGGAGGGTGCCCGTGGTTTGCACCTCCAGCTTCCACAGATATCATACCCAAGCTCCCAGGTATTTGCTAAAATACAAGTTTATGCATAAGCAACAAACAGCTGTCATTCAGTTAACTGGGACTTTGGGGAAACCTGCTGAGCAGCCATGCCTGCAGCTCAACACCACCTCATAAAGCCTCCAAATGAGTGTTGCAAAACTTCCAGATAGCAAAACCAGGGCAAGGAGAAGCTTGGCCTAAGAGGAGCAAGCAGACAGAGCAAAATAGCAGTCTTACAAAACATCAATACCTGCAGAAAGTGCAGAATCAATAGCAATGGATGGTTTGGGAAGCAATAGATGTTACCCTTGTACATTCCAGTGCTAGACCTGTCAGCTTTTACATTATGGCACGTGAGAATTATTTGCATAATTCAAGATTTCTAAATGGTAAAACATTTCATTATGTCTCCCCTCTAACAGGTCTTACCCCCAGCAACTACAACCCAGGGGAAAATATCAAAGAGGTAAGTAAATGACCATCTGTCACTGAAAAAAGAAAAATAAGACTTTAAACTACACAGAATTGTTACCAAGACATCAATTCAGACTTCACAAACAGTATAGACTAAAGTAGTATGCCACAGTGTTCTTGAAGCTGGAATCACTTAGCAGTTAAATAGGCAGGGGAGGGGGAAAAATGGAAAAGAAAAAAAAAAAAGAGAGCAAGTAATCCAGACCATTTAATTCTAACCCCTCCACTTTTTTTTTTCTTCCTCCCCGCTAGAAAAACAGCTAAGTAAAGGCCAATTTCCAGCTTCATCAGCCTGGGCACCAGTATTTCCACCAGCACCACAGGCTACAGAGTATTATCAGATTTGTTATGAACAAAAACATGCACGGAGAACATCATCTCTGTTCACTTCCTGCTGAATTAAATGTAAATGCAGAAGACAGGGCTGAGTAAAGCAGAGGTCACACTGGGCAGTCCCCTTCTTCTCCCAGCCAGAACACAGGGCTGGGTGATGAGGAAGGGTGGGCACAGTGGGGGTTGTACTTTCCCCCAGGGAAGCACCATCAGTAACCTCTGCAGTGCTCTTTGATTTCAGACTTTCTCTGGGAATCATCCTCGAATCGCTCTGCTGGGACGCTTCTTGACCAAGGACAGGAAACAGTACAAGAAACGTGGGAATCTTTCTGAGTGCTTCTGGAAATATTGTGTGTGAACAGGAAACTCCCTTACTGGTTGAATAATTTATACAGAAGTCTGAAAACACATATATAGATTCGCTTGATTTAAAAAGAGAATGAAGGAACATAAAGGCAGCACTTAACTTTAGACTCTGTGCTACTTGGAAATGAATAAATTCTTGATGTTTTGCAATTATGTTGTGACCAATGTAGTAATTTCTTAGAGCCCAGCACAACAGGAAGTAATGGGAGAAAGAGACAAATACTCAACACAAAGAGAACTTGGGCAGGGGAAGCAAAATTCCCATGGGGTTCTGTGAAAACTCCCAGAAGAGCTCAACTGTGTCCAAGTCCAGAGTCAAGGGGACTTTCTCCTTTGTCACTGGATGTAGATTGGGGTGCCAGGAAGAAGGGTCATTGCTGCATTCCCTGAAGATGTTGAGCAGGTAAGGGATGGCAGCTGAACAATGTCCCCTTTGTCCCCTCCTGCCATCCCACAAAAACACAGCACACGTCAGGATCAAGCAACTGCTCCCACTGCTGCTGGAGTTGTTTCTCTCATCACTTGTAAAAAGACCCACAAATCTATTTCTCTGCCCAGCCTCCAGCTACCCATGACAGGGCTGCCTTTACATAACCATGGGTTTTTAGAATTGTCTGTGATTATCATCAAGCACAGTATGGAAGGTAAACATGATTGTCAAGACGTTACACCCAGATTTGGACAGTCAGTGGAGGCAGGAATGACACCATGTGAAAGATTCTGGGGCTGTGACCAGCACTTACGTACCTGCAGGAAGGTGATACATGGACATAGACAATCTGGGTTACCAGGGCAAGCCACCTCCTGCTTGGACACTCAAGGCAGTGAGATTTGCTCCACTGGGCAACCACTCACTGCTAATGTTGCTGTATGTTGGCATGCAATGTAAATAAAAGAGAGGACAAAGCAGCAGCCTGACTCCTCTGTATGCAACTGGCCTCTACTTCAAATATTTCCAGAAAATTTCCAAATGGATGAGGATTTCTCCCAGATGCAAGGTGGTACAAGTTGGAAACTTACCTGCCCTTGTAGTGCCAAACGTCTCCTACAAGCTGACACCACACACCTGTGGGGCTGACTTTCATATAGAAAAGAGCCATTGTTCGTGTGCACTTCACCTTACCGTTCACCTGGTCTCCACCTGACTCTCTTATTCCTGGGTACCTTCTGATAATAACTGCAAGAAATAGAGCTAAGCAGTCAGGAATTGTCTCTGGGGGATGCTATCTTTGATAATATGTACAAACTGTCTGAGCTCTGAACCCCTGCTCAATACATACTTTGTATAAACCTCGCTCCAACCAAGGCTCACAGAGAGCTTGAGGAAAACCCCTATCCATGATACACAGGCTACACTGATCTCAATAGTACACACCATAAATCTCTGACTGTGCTGTTTAAAGAAAGCCTACAGGTTCAAAACAGCTTGTTCACTTTGTGTAAATTATAAGACAGATGATGCCAGCTGTAACAGAGAAAAATGTCCTCAAAGTCAGAGCAGCAGGATGCATTGTGCAGCTGTTTGAAATCTCCTAAACATTCATCCTTCTCTTATACAGGAGAGCAACTCAGTGGCTCTCTGGAAATTACTCCTTTTCTGCTACCTCCTCAGCCAATAAAAACTTGTCAGAAAACCTTCAAATTTATCTAAATGAATAATCAGCTAAGACAGACATTTAGACAGGTAGAAGTGTAGAGCCTAAAAAGACTGGGGGGAAAATATTTTCAAAAACTGCAACTATAAAGCTAAATAAACCCAGAGTGAATGATAATCGAAAAAAAAATTACAAATATCAAAAAGTTCACTAGCCATCTACCTGAGAGAGAAAAGAAATGAAGACCTGTCAGGAGTTGAGGATGGGGTCTCACAAGGTAACTGAGCTATAAATAGAGCTACTGTAGCTTTTAAAACTACAAAATACTTGCTAATATTTCTGGCATCTAAACAAGCAATACCAAATTAATTTATTATTCTAGTCAGGCCAGCTCACAGCAGCAGGGCCTGAGGAATTTAGCTAATTCTAATATAACAATTTCATCAGAGCCTGAAACTTTGTCAGTCACAGTCCTTGCCTTTGGAAAGGAAGGAGTTCAGACTGTCTTTGGACATCACTGGTAGTTCTCAAAGAGACAACTGTTTGAGCACCAAGGTGCTTTATTCCTGAAGGACACTCCTGGCAGATGCCAGATAAACCCAGCTCCAGGGCCCAAGAGCAGAGCCTGGCCAGCTCATGACACAGGAAGGCAAACTCCACTTCTCCCCCATCCTGCTGTGACATACAGCTCCTGCCAGCTTTCAGCTCAGAGCTTTTCCTCACTCCTGCAGGCCACAGACAGGGCTGGAACTGTCACAGAGAACTAACCAGACTGTAAACAGAGTCAGGAATCCAGGCAGGTTTGCCTTTCCATCAGAAGGTGTAGCTGGGGAAGTCAGCCAGCAGCATCCTGAGCCCACATGCACTGGTGGCAAACTAGAGCTGCAGCTGAGAGCCAAGCAGGGAAACCCTGAGCAGAGCTGCACAGCAGCAGTGTGTGATGGATTCCCTGACAGGAACCACGGTGCTGTGAGCTGCAGTGTGTGACATTCCCTGACAGGGACCATGGTGCTGTGAGCTGCAGTGTGTGACATTCCCTGACAGGGACCCTGGTGCTGTGAGCTGCAGTGTGTGACATTCCCTGACAGGAACCATGGTGCTGTGAGGAGCTGTGTGTGACATTCCCTGACAGGGACCATGGTGCTGTGAGCTGCAGTGTGTGATGGATTCCCTGACAGGAACCATGGTGCTGTGAAGCAAATCTATTACAGAAGATCCAGGCCCGTTACTTCTGAGAATGGGATGATTAAGCATCACAGGTCCAATACTTATTTCTCACCATCTGCCAAAAATACAGCAGTACATCATGCAGTCACCTCTGACATCCACACAAATGTGTAACTGCAGGTTTTCAGCTGTGAGCCAGAACTTGAGCTGGCAGGGGGATGACTGCTATTGACAAAGCAGAAATGTGAATAGGTTGACAGAGCCTAGATTCTGAATGAAAACATAGATCCACCTGAACATTTTTCATTTCACAAGCCTATTCATTTATCCTCATTTTTTGGAATAGATAGATAATTTGACTCATTTTTAAGAATGCTTAAAATTACCAACTAACCCTTAAAAAAAAAAAAAAATCAATGAACCCTCAGCAATGCTATATCCAATGCTGCTTTCAAGATGCCTGTATTTCAAGGCACTGTGTCACTTACCTTATCAGAAGCAGTTCAGTTACATACTCATCTAAGATTACTTCTTTCTTTGCCAATTTCAGTACATCACTGTCACGACACAAAGCAGAGACCACAAGCAGTCTCAGGTGGCAACTGTTCATTATTGAACATGGCCAGCCTTTTATACACTTCCCAATTGTTTATGCTTCTACCCCAACCATTGGCCACAACAAATCAACATAACACTATTGGTAGAACGTGACAGTAACTACTAAAAATACTTCATCCAGCTGCAAACTTCTTATCTTTCTTCTGTTCTCTTCTTCTCTTGGTCTCCTTCATAACAGCCTTGAGAAAGGCTCCTTATCTTCTTATTTCTCAGCTTCTTTAGCTAACCAGGCCCACTGATAGCTCCTTCTACATCAGTATGATGCTGCTTTTGTTCTGCACCTTGTACTCCCTGCAGTGATTTTGCCTTTCTCTTGCAGTTTCTTTAAGCACTATCACATTTCTCTGTTAAGTCCCTTAAAGCAGAAAAAGATGAACAAATTGTTGCTCTGCAATTAGTTAAGAACTTCCATGCTCTATGAGACATGCTCATGAATTAAACCTATTTTTTCTCTGTACTTCCTCTAGAACAAAACATTTTTAGAAAAGTCTTTACAAACAGAAGCTTTAAGTCCTGCATGCCAAATCCCAGCAGCTTAGAAATACAGATGCAATATTTTACCACAAAACACCTCAACAAACAGCATAAATTGCCACTACATGGCCATTTTCCCTGTACCCATAACCCCACAGACACTGTACCCCAACCCATGTACAATCAAAAAAGGTATTGAGCATTCTGTTCAAAGTCTATTTTCTACATACTACCAAGAACAAAATAAACACACATTTGTATAGTTCTTTGCAGCATATTTTTCAGTTTTATTTATAAAATCAGATGCTCCTTTAAAGTGTACAGTTAAAATCACGACTGTAAATAAATTCAACCACAGCTGAATATTGTTTCAATAAAATACTCCTACCAACTGATGTAAAAATTCATTCAATTGTGATTCAAAACTCAATTCAGCTGGAAGATAAACTTATCAGTACATTACTCATTCAGCAAGTATTTACCACACTGTAAAAATACATGAAGGTCCCTTCTGTTCATAGCGATGCCATGAAAATATCTGCAGAACAACTCATCTTTTAAAAACAATTCTACATTTATGAATACAACAACAACAAAAAAAAAAGAATAAAAAAATTGCCAGCGAAATCCTCCTAGGGTTTCCAAACTTCTGACACCCCCACAGGGGGTAGTAACTGCATCAGTGCTGTACCAGCATGTGTTCCCTCTGACCACTAAATAAGTGATTTTCCAAGCAGCTCTAAACTGTCTGCAACGTATTGCCAGGTGGAACAAAGCCACAGAAACAAAACAGCAGGTGCAAATCCAGCTGCAACACTCACTCCATTGGCCTCTCTGATCAGAACTGCATCTTGGTGTGATCACTGCAGCACATTACAAGGACTGAAAGATTAATACAAGCTGAAGTAAAAACTGAAGTTCCTGAAAACTTATGGAAATGAGGTCAAAGGCTTGATAAGGCATTTAATTGCAAGATGAAGTTGTGGTTCTAGCAGGGTAAAGAGTACCTTGGGAAAGTTTGGGGGGTTTTTTAAACTAAGGAGACAAAACCTGCTGATTTTGCAGCCAAAATTGTTTGATTTTTGGGCAGATAATTGTCTCATCATCACACAGGGCACTGATCTATTCATTCCTCTTACATTATTCTCCCACGCCACAATTTTTTACACAACCCAGGACATGTTAGCCCCAGAGAAGGGATCCTGCACCTAAGAGTTAGCCAAGATTACAAACTTAGAATTCAAACTCCTAGGCACATGAATTTTCATTATTTATGGCCAGAGGGTCTATGATATTCACAGCAATTCAAAAACTCTCTGGGCTTTCTGTTGCTCAATGATCCTACTGGACACAAATTCACAGCAGTAGGGGCTACAAGGGCTAACATCTCCAAACAAGAAACACAGGTAACATGATCACCTTTCTACATACAGCATCTTGATCACTTGTAGCAAAGACAGCACAGGATACAGCAAGAGAAGACTCCCAAATTTTGCTCCTGAATTGAGAATGGGCTGTGGGTATGCACCTTTGTGTCTCTGCCTCTTTTTATACAGCTGGGATAATAATAGTCATCTTTTTGACATGTTCACAGACCTATGGATCAAAAGCATTATTCAAGTGTTAGGTACATTTGCCAATCTTCTGAACTAAGTCTCACTGTTTTATAATAGAGATGACATGTCTGCCTGCTAAGACATTGCAAATCAGCTTATTTTCATACTTGGGAAATAAACAAACACTTTCAAATTCAGGAAATTAAAATAATGTACACAAAAGAATTTACTGTTATAACTTTCATCCTGGCTTAGGGTTCCAAACTATTCTGAAGGAGACAGCTGTCATTACCTGAAATATTCAATTTAATCTATTTCACTAAGTCTCAAAATGCATTGAAGCAATCATTTTAATTTAAGCACAGCTAAGTAGAATGGATTCTAGTGCATAAGTCTAACTTGACAGATAAGTTAATTAACAAGCTTCCCAATCAAGAAAGAACCCTTACACAAAATATGTGATCACATCTTTTAGAGCAAATATTTTATATCAGGTTATAAAGAAGCAGAATACTATATTTGGAAAATGCTGTAAAAAGACTAGGAAAGGTGTAAGATACTGCCCACATCTTCCTACTTGAATACATAACCTGCTACATGTAAACACCTACTGAAGTATCTTATTTTAAGAGGTGTTTTTAGTTTGAACACATGCAGTACTAAGGATGTGAGGACCTCTGCTGATTTACAACTTAAGAAAAAAAATTAGTTCAAGCTGAAAAAACTGAAAGACAAAAAAAAAAAAAGTAGCTTAAGCATAACTAGAAACCAATAGGTATAAACAGAGCAGGCAAAAGCACTGAAAAAAAACCCCAAACCCATAAAAAGAACGCTGCCTGAGTCAATTAGCCTTGAAAACTCAAAATTCTGTAAAAATAGCTTTCCTTAAAATAAATTTTTACACGAAAGATTGTCACTGGATTGACTTTTAGAAGTAAAGAAACCTTTAGATAAATATAGTTTCCCTTCAATGACCTGCAGGTTACAGTATTTTACATGAAGCTTACCAGTAATTGAAATTAGTAAAATGAAAATATTTCACACAGCAGCAAAAGTATTACACAGAACAAAAGGGTAAATAACATGTTACATTCTAAAACCCTTTGCTGAGAAAGCCAAGGTGATTAATAACACCACAAGAAAAATCTGATTACATCCAGCTTTTGATAAACAGAGGGGAAATCAGACAAAATTTGCCAGGTTTTTAGCCAAGCATGTCCTGTTTGAAGAGCACTTTGAGACATTGATGAGAACAAGTCCTTTTACATACTGAAAGTGGTTACCACATTCTGAATTACAAACTCCTTTTTCATCCATGGATTTCAACAGCCAGAGACTCCATTACAGTGAAAGATGTTAAATCTTATGCAGGAAGTCAACAGTGCTAAGAAAAAGTAAATATATGGTTTGATGTTCAAGTTCAGCTCCACAACATGTGAATTTTGAAAGCAAAAGAAATGAAATTAATTCTTTTTGGTTTTGGCATCACCACAACAAAAATCAGAGAAACTGCTTAAATAAATTCCTATTTGTTATGTCTGGATTCAACTCCTCTAACCACTCCACAAAGAAAACATCAAGATATCAACCCAGCTTCCCAAGCACTACCAATGTAAGATAAAAGATTACATATAACTACTTTAATTGATAACTACTTTCCTTGATAGGGAAAGTTTCCATGGGTCTGTTTTTAAAAAGCAGAGCCTGTGGATTGATACTTTTGGGTTGGTTGGGGTTTTTTAATTGCTGTAATTTCATCTCTGGTGTATTTGCAAACTAGTTATTCTCTATTTTAGATATCTGTCTTGATAAACACAGCTTTAAAATCAAAAGCTGTAAGACAACTTGACTCCAAAACACACATCACAAAAACCATAGGGAAAAATCTGCTTCTTTTTACTTCAGTTTACTTCTTTTCAATGGGCACAAGCTAGCAAAAGGCATTTGATGCAGAATAACCTGGCCAGTTTCAGTTGCTCTTTAAAAACCCTACTGGATTCTCAAACCAGCTACAGCAACTTCAGAGTCTCAGAATATTTGGATCTTTAGTTTAGACCTTTAAATATTGAACAAAAATGAAGAGTACTGTAGCTAGGCTTCAATACATCCACCTTACTTGGGGGAGTAAACATGCTCTGATCAGTAGCTTCATCAACACAGGTTCTTAAACACTGCATCTTTTCACACTTACTTGCCAACTTCAAAAGAACAAACAACCAAACAAACAAACAAAAAAAATCTTTGTATTTTGCTCATCATGGAGCATTTAAAGGTTACAAACATAACCCATTCTATGTCAAGTCTGTGAGGTCAGAGAGTGAAACATCCTCCCACTGAAAGATTGTCGTCAGAGTCATGCCAGGAGTGCAGGAAGGTTGAGTTTCGTTTGTGACTGCTCACGTTGCTGAGAGATGGAGATTCACTGCTGGTATGGAGCAAAGCCAGAGGGAAGGAGGCTGGGAATTACCCCAAGCAGTTGCACTGACACAGCTGCTGATGTCCTCAGCGTGGCAGCACTGGAGGTGGCTCTCCCTTGTTTTCCATGCTGTCATCAGCCACTGCAGCCTCACAGCTTGCTTCCCTGCTGTCACATGTAACACAGCCCTTTGAAAAGGAGCAAGAAATAGTTTAAATTCTTTTCATGAGTATATTTCAAAGGGTCAAATCCTATGGAATCATATATTGCAATCTCTTGAAACCTCTCACCAATGGGGTGAGATCTCTCTAAAAGCAGAGATTATACAGGTGTCTTGGAGATACTTGCACCTGTCACTTACCTTGCCTCAGAGATCAGTTAATTTGGTTAGTGGAACATACAGTTTTACCTTTGAGATAAAAAGGCATGTGACTGTTTTGAATTTGAAGACTTTATATCATTCAGCTTTATAAGCAAGCTCCTTATTGAAGATTTGGACTGCAGCCTGAACAAAAACAACACTGACCAACATAAACAGCTGAAATGCCTGAGTGTATTGATATTTTTCTTGTTCTTGAGAAATGGTACAATATTGAAACAAAGTCCCCAAACAGAAGTCCTGTATTTCTTGCTACTGTCAGAAGCCTGATTGTATTTGCAACATCACAATCTGCACTGGAAACACAACTTTTTGCTAAGGAACAGTTTCAGGACCTTAGATAGAAAATAGTGATATTTACATAACAATACATTTCCTAACAATTGACATTATAAACATTCAACAGATTTTTCTACAAGATCACTGGACATAATTTTTCTATCTGAATCAAACACAGTGTTCTTAACCACAACAGGACACAAGTTATCAATGAGCTGTTAGGAAAACAAAGATAGTTTTCTGGTCTTGTTCCATAGCCAAGGACATACATGCCTTAGTTTTTGTTCTCTAAGAATAAATACCACATTTGACAGAATGAATGCCACATTTGACAAGCCCAGCCCAACATGCAGTGCTAAAACAGATGAGATTATTCTGGTGCACAAGCACATGAACACAGCCTTAAAATTTTCTCTACAACTCAACACTGAAGATCTAGGTCTTTGTGGGACTAGATCTGTCTTGCCATTCTCCATAGCACCTGGGAGCACTTTAAACTGATCAGGACATTCTCTAACACACATCAGTGTAAACAAGAAGCAGTTTAGCAGAGTTCCCAAGAGTTATACCAGCTAAAATAATGAAGATTGAATGAATAAATGCACCTAGAAAAACTGGCTATTTTTGTTTCTTACAATACACCTGATCCTCCTCTGTGACTGAACATTTCTCAGTCACCTGAACACACTTGAGCTGATTTTCACTGATATCCCAGCGTTATATGCTATTCAATTACAGCAACAATTTTGTATGAAAAAGAGCAAAGGACTTAATACCAAGAGAAAAAAAACAACTCCAGATGTCTCATATGAGAGCCAAAACCCAGCACTGTAAGATGGCACTGGATGGAAAGTCCTGGGCTGGCCAAGGCAGGGATGACCTCAGCTCCTTCCCCACTGCTCACCTGGGTGCTGATCTGCAGGGGGACAGTCTGGGTGCGGATCCACGAGTGCACCTCTGCCAGCTCCTTCTTCTGCCCGTCTGTAAACCAAGGCTGCTGCTTTTGCATGACTGCCAGCTTCTCCAGGTCCTGCTTTAGAACTTCCTCTTTGATTCTGCAGGGAAGAGACACCTGTGAGCACAGCTGTACTGCACAAGCAAGGCAGGCACTGACATTGTGAGAATCTCTTCATCACAATTTATGGCTGAAGCCTAGACAGCGTCAGCTGCAGAAAGGGAACTGCACTTTGTACCTTATCTGCTTTGTAAGGCTGCTTTCAACACTGGGCTAACAGTCTGAGGTTTGATTGCTGTTGGTTTTGTTGGGAGTTTTTGGTTGTTCAGCGTGGGGTTTTTTTATGGCTTTATGTGGTGCTTTTTAAATGTGGAATCCCGTAACAAATTTTATATATATAAGCTAATTAAAAGCAACTTGCAAATAAACTGTAGTTTTACCCCTTTAATGCATTCAAAGTACAGGATAATAACCAATCCCATTAATACTTCAGTAAAAAAGTTTACATGCTCCCTTATTTCAACAGATGGGGAGAATGGGAAAAAAATAGACAAAAACAAATAACCAGGCCTAAACTGCACAAAAATAATCTAAGACACCTTGAAGTTTTGGTATGTGTGCTGTTTCCACAGTCTCACTTTAATCCTATAGTTCCATACACAATTCCAAACCACATGTCAGAAATTGTTGATGTTTTCCAACCTGTTTGGCATTTGGTAATTCATTAGAACTCTCTCAGGTGTCTGATCCATCATCACCCAGGCTGACTCATGTTTTGATTTATAAGCTGTCCCTTTTTCTTCTGCTTCCTGATTCTTCTCTTCTTTGGAAGCTTCAGAAGAATAATTACTGGCAAAATACTTGCTGCTTTTCCCACTACCTGCTGAGAATGACCATGGAAGCAAAAAATAAAAAAAGCAGATGCCTGGAAAATCCCAGTAACTCAACACAAAAAATACACCACCCCCAGTGTATTCTTGCAAGTTAGTTCTGTAATACAAACGCAGGTATTCCCAGATGATTGCTCTAGCAATTACTACATATTGAGAATTCAAAGATAAAGTGCATTCTCTCAAATTATTCAAGATCTCCAAAGCTCTATTCACTTTTCT
Organism: Cettia cetti; assembly: GCA_013401135.1. Classification (NCBI taxonomy): domain Eukaryota; kingdom Metazoa; phylum Chordata; class Aves; order Passeriformes; family Sylviidae; genus Cettia; species Cettia cetti. The sequence goes on along the minus strand of VZUI01064723.1, from coordinate 60,275 downwards.
CAAAATTAATTGGTTCAACTTCTCTACTTCTGAGGTCTTGCTCTAGGCAGATTCACCTTTAGTCAAGAAAGATGTAAAGCAGTACCTAATGCAGAGAAAAGTGATAATGAGAAAAGTGAAGAGTGACTTCTAGGTTAAAGGAATAGCTTCTTAGACTCACATTTCCAACTACAGTGACTGAAACAAACTTGGCTTCAAACACTGAAAGTTGGTGAAAAATAAAGGCCACGGATCTTCCTACATGGATTTCCCATCCCCACTACAGTATCCTGCTATTAGTTATATGTTTAGCAAGCCATCTAGCACCAAATACCTAAATCTTGGGACTTCCCTACCTGTGCCATGACCAGAAGTCTCGTTGAAGCTAGAGCCTAAAGAACCAGATAAAGCTGATCCACTGCCTGATGCTGCTGAACCTGAACCCAACTGTGAGTCCTCGTACGAGTGGCCAGGAAATTCATGAGCAGCACTGTTACCACTATCTTCTGGATCATTATCCTGGAGACAAAAAGCAGATCCAACACATCCACAGAAGTTACATTTAAGTATGCAAAAGGAAATCCATGCAGTTACTGAATTTGTCACACGTTGACCAAGTTCTCATATCAATTCAACAGCTTTGGAGTTTTTAGCTCTGAAAATGAGTGGCGGTTTAGAACTCAGGATAACATTCTTCATGGATGAAAATCAACAAGCATCTGAACTCTAGTTTACTGGTTTCTGCTGTAGATTCTTCCCCAATTTGTCAGGGTATTGTACAGTTGCATAAAGTTAACAATTTCTGCTGACAAGAGAGGAGTCAGTTCCCTTCACATCCTGTTAGATGGCATGAAGCAGCCATACACATCAAGCAAAGGTGCACTACAGGGAAAATGAGAGTCTTCCCCTGATTTACTATGCGAAGCAACTGCTTCAGCAGCTCCAGGTACACCAGCTCCCCTTTCAGGACCCTACCCTGCAGTTTCAGCTGATCCAGCCTTTCCAGCCCAATCTGGATTCAGGAGGCAACATTTTTTTCCTTGCCTGCAGAGCTCAGATTCCTGCCTCTGAGTTTACCGCGGAAGTTGGAGAGGCCTTTTCTATGCCCATGTATGGAAACCGACCCACACGGATCCCTGTTCTTCTTTCATTAGCTGCATCCCTGGGAGACAGAGGGAGTAATTAGAAGAGTATCTTCCCTTTGTTTTGGTTCTCCATAGAGACTGTGGGACTAGGTGAAAAAGGATGCAAACTGCACAGCACTAACCAAGTTCCACATGCATAAAAGCCCCAAACCCCAAATTCTAGCTGACAGTTCCATTGAAAAGGCTGCTGCCAGAATGCTGAGCAGAAGCAGCTTGTGGCAACCTAGACCAGAAGATCTCACATTTCTGTCATTTACTAAGTGCCCACACTATGCTGGTACAAGTTCCCATAAGCACAAGTATAAACTGCTTTCTCCACCTCCTGTGCTATTTGTGACCTGCAGCCTACATAGCACAGCCAACAGAAGAAGCAGCTAACAAAATCTGTGTCCCTGACACACAGACCACCAGTTTTTGTGACAGAGCACTGTGAAAGTCAATTTCTCCTCTACGTGAAAAACCTTTGTTACTTACACATTTATCTTCTGCATGTGGGGTACCATCAGCACTAATGGAAAGCTCCATAGGTTTTGGCAGCTCTTCTTGAAGCAAATTCAGCTGAAGTGGGGAGCTGCTCCTTGAGCTGCTCAGTAGCAGGGCCTGGTCACACTGGCCCTCTTGCTGGTCCTCCACGGATGAGTGAGGAGAGGCTGGAAAGGGCTGATCCACAGAGCGTGGTGTTACTGGTGATGGAGCACAAGCAGGGGGTGCTGGAGGTAGTGTGGTGCATGGATATGAAGAGGGAGGATAAACACACTGAGGGCTAGGGAGAAAGACAGGTTGAGGCATCTGAGCATACACGGGGAAACCCTGAAAAAATACAGCCATAAATGTGCCTATGTTTGGGGGATAGAAGACTGGGTATGACTGTGTTCCACAGCACAGCTGTGATGAGGACATGCACTGAGGCTGTAACGAGCGAAGGGCAAGCTGCTCTCCTCCAGAAAAGGCTGGAAAAGTAGACACTGGATTCAAATAGGCAGGAAATCCCACAGGAGGATGGACATTCAAACTGGAGGAGCTCAGATAGGACACTTCTGAGGGAGAGAACAACTGTCTCTGATTGGTTCTCTTCTCACATGGAAGACTATTTCTATTTTTACTAGAAGAGTGGCTATCTGAGCACTGTCTCTGAGGTTTCTGGCGCTTGAATTTTCCATGTTTTCCTTTTTTACAGCTAGCTGGGCTCATCTGCTTTGAAGGGGAATCGCCTGAGGAAGAAAAATAAACATATTCACTGAAATGACAGACCTGGGGAAAAAAAAGGAAAAAAAGAAAAGAGAAAAACACCCAGATAAGTGAGTGTGGCTTATTCAGAGAGCTGACTTTCCTCTGGATAACTCTTCCATAAATCAGTGATTGATTTGCTAACATATGTACAATATTTTCCTTCGTGTCATCCATTTTCTTATTGATCACTTTGGCTTATCCCAATCAGATCTTTTATGTTCTTTCAAGGGGAGGCAAGAAACTACCTGGGATTTGAAGGCTTTATTGCAATAACTATCAGCTTTGTGAAAAGTCTAAGATAGCAAGATCCAAGATAGGGCAGACCTCCTGTGTGGGCAATGCTGCTGTCAAATCTTAGCAATCCAAAAGAAGCATTCTGTAAGCAGCCACAATAAGACACTCACTAAATTATACAAAGGAGAACCAGACTTCATGGCTAGGCAGGCCTTGTAAATCATCTAACAAGTCTTTATTTCTCAAAGCTGCTGCCTACCTTGGCCACAGGAATGTCTGTTGTTACTTCTGCTTCCTTGTTGAAGGTAAGTCCTAAATGGAGAGAGCAAGACCCTCTGTCGGAACTTGTCAACATAGTTCTGCTCCTCCTTTTGAGTGTGGGCTGACAATGTCTCTTTTGTTAGCCCAACTGGCTTTAAGTCCTCAGGCAGCACTGCAAGACTCTGAGCATTCACAGGAGGCAGCTCGATTTGCTCACTTCCAACAGTAGCATCCTCCATTGTAGTCACTTCTTTGAAGAGGGAAGAAAATAAATCACTCTTTGCTCTGCCCTTCTGGTGTCAACTACCACAAAACCCAGAGTGTTACAACAGAAAACAACCTCATCTGAGCTACTGAGCAGAGGCACAGGGAAAAAACATCCTTTCAACACAAATATAGTTGCACTAACATCAACTGAGCAAATTACTTTGCATGGACTGGAAAACTTCAAATTCACTTTGAAGTCAGAGGCACTTCTTTCTTCATATTGTCTAGTACAATAGCAGCTACATACTTTTTTTTTTTCTCCTTTCTGCATTAAAGTGAAGTAACACTGGCCCCATAATAATTTTTGTTTGAATCCTCAATGGCCAAAAGCACATTGCTGTGTTTGAGGCATACGCAGTGAAGTTGAAGGTGAATGGAAACAGTGTAGCCTGTTAAAACTATTTTACTAAAATACCCTAAAAACTTCCAGGCTCAAGTTTTTCTTCACAGCATCCTGAGATGTACCTTAATATTTCAGAATTCACATTCATTGAGGACGGATTTTAAATGAACAAAACTTTCTCACCGTGTACTTCAGGCTGGAAACATTGTGTAAATTTAAATATCAGTCAGTGTTTTGTGAGTGTGAACAGTACCTGATTCAGGGTGTGGGACATGCACTATAGTGCTGCTGTAGCTGCACTGGCTGGTGACAGAAATGACACTTGGAGCCTTGTTGGACAGGGTCAGGTCTGCCAGAGGAGCTCCCACCATGCCTGCAGTTGTCTGGTCTTTCAGCGTCTCTTCCAGACCAGCAGATATTGGCGTGTGGGACTCAACTGCTGACAGCATAGCAGTATCTATTGGCAAATGACAAAGTTTCTACATGGAATTCCATTCCAAGCACTATGCTCCCAATTCATCAAGTCTCACTGGTTCAGAAATAACCAGTAACTATGCAGATTATTAAATAAGACAGTCTTATATACTAAAAAAACCATTTACATGCCAGTGCAATGTCAGCACATACTAAATGTGGCGTAAAATGGGTGAGCGACAGAAGGCTCATTTAACAACAACAAACAAGAGTTCCTTTGATGCATTCAAAGACTTAACATTTTAGCTTTTGTTTAATTGGGAGATCTAGGCAATTTAGGCAAATATTTACTAAAATACTGTTAGCAACATAGCAGTTTAAAACTGCTATGTGGACAAACCTTGGAACACACAACAGTGACATATTAAAAAAAAAAAAAAACCAAATCAGTTTTTGTGGTTCTAATGTGATTGTCAGTACACTTTGTGTTACCTTCCAATGCCCTGACTTCATGCTGACTTTGCTGGACTTGTTTGTCATCTTCTGAAGATGACGATGATGTATTTGCAGAAGATTTACATTTCCTTTTCAGTGCTGGAATACTGCAGCTCTCTAGATACCTGAAATGAAAGCATATCACAGGAAGCTCTTTCTACTTTGGGGTTTTTTTTTCTCCATTTGGAGATACAAACATTTGAACAATCCAAACTGGAGATCCAGAGGTTAACTAGTATTTTAAATTCACTGCAGGAAGTTCTGGACACGTATCTGCTTTCCAAGGAGTATTTTAAATAAAATCTATCACTCTTCGAGGGGGGGGAAAAAAGAAAAAAAGAAAGAAGATTACATTATCCACTGGCTTAAAAAATACAGACATTTTATAAATTACATTAGCTTTCTGTTTTATATGGATGTACTCAGAGTGTTTAATGAGAAGACACTGACATATTATGACCATCAAAATTCACTTAAATTCCTATTGCACCAATGACAAATGTCAACAAATAGTTGCAAACAGAATCATAGATACTAAACTTTTTGTTACTGTGTAATTCAGATAGGCCAATGCTCAAAGAGGCAGAAAACTTTACAAACAATCCCAAATTTATCTCACAACTCAAACCCTCAACAGTTTAAGGCAAATGCAAACTGCTTGGATATTTACTTTCTACCAATTAATCTTAAACTTGTATCACTAAAATTGTTTCATAGTTTATTACCTGATGATACTGTCAACACAATTGATCTGCTGATAGGAAGGAACATGTGGAGTCTTCTTTGGATCATCATAAAATGTGTTGCCTGGTTCTTCTGTGCTATTCCCTCTCAGTGTCTGAAGAAAACAGGAAGCAGTGTGCCTCTTCCCTGGAACAGAGGCAACTTTTAAAGATTCCTCTCAAGGGCATGTAAACACTACCCTCACACAGACATATATACACACAGACAAATATATACTGGAATCCACATAATGATACAAGGACATAAGGTCTGTGACAGCATAGCTCTCATTATGAGGTTATTCTGCATTTTCATCTCAATTTATATATTCTGAGGCAAGGAAAGGAGAGGGGCAAAGATGCCTGAAAAAAGCCACCCCCCCCCACACACACTTTAAATATCCATTTGAAAAAGCAAGCAAACACAAAGAAAACAGTAGATAAATCTCCCTGCATTTAAGTTGCAAATAAAGCTGCAATTAATACTACTCTTCTTTCAATTTATACATCACAGAATCCAACCCATTATTTAATAGTAATTCACAGCTTTGTATATCATGGATACATCAGCCAGAGTCCTATCAATTTTGACAGCATAGTCCCCTAGGACAACACCAGCAGTTAACTTTAATAGAGAGCATCACAGAGCAAAATGTTTTAATACAGATTCCTATAAGATTTGAGGGAGCATCAAGGTTTCTTCATATATTTGTGCTATATACAATCTGCAAAGAGTGTGCTTTTAAATAATGTTATTAATATGACATTAAGCACTCAGTAACTAAAACCTGCTTCAGTGGGAAGTGGGGCCATATTTTCCAGCCTATGATCATTTCTGGGAGTTCACATAAAGTAACCAAGGGGAGCTTCCACACTACTTGCTACAAGTACATGTGCATTTTCACTAGAAAAGATTAAAGTACAAAAAAAGGAGAAGTCTGTTAACCTAGAAAGAGACAGATATGTTCCTCTATATTTCAAGGCTGGGTTAAAAAATTACTGCATCTGCTGAGGTTATTTTTAGGGGTGATCTGGGGGGAGGGTTGGGAACTGGTTTGTTTGGGTTTTAAACAAAACAAACCCCAAGTCTAAGATATGCTAAAGAATGCTATCTAAAGTTCTTCAGCATAACACCATGTAGGCAAACTCATGGCTACAGATCTCCAGGAGTTGATGTTACCTTAAGGATCATAACTACATTAACTTACCTCCCAAAACTTCTGAGCTCACAGCCTGTTCATTTGCATTCTGTGGCTTGCTCCTCGATGCAATGTACAGCTGCTGCCCCAGGTTCTTTATTCGGTTGACATCTGCACAAACTTGTTGCAATGTCATCTTGAGACACACAAAAAATGCAAAGTCAGAATAAAATGAGTACAAAGAGGGCATAGGAGCTGACTTGGGTTCTTGTACTCTTCAAATTGAAAGGGGCAGAATATCAGCCTAAGCCTGGTTATCTATTGGTATATGTAAACTTAATTAATCCAATTTTCATGGTTAATTTACATGAATTAACTATGATAAAGCTCAAACAGCCTCAGCATTTGAATGCTTTAATAACCATGCCAAGCCTTGAGAGTGGGAACAAGTTGATGACTTACTCAGGAGCCTCCTTACAAGGAAATGAGGTAATTGCAATGGTTGTTTTAGGACAGACTACTTCCACTCTCTTCTATAGCAGTCAGCAAAATTAAGAGCAAAAACCAAAAGCCAGCACTCTGTAATTAACCAATTTAGTTTGAACATGGCTTTATGCTTCCCACTTCAGTAAAATTCATGATAAGAAGAACACATGCACACAGTAAACATTTTCATTTTCACAGGTGTATTTTCACTACTCTGGAGGCAGTGACACATTTACAGACTTACTGGTTCCTGTGTTTCCTCTGCACAGTTCCCATTGGAGTCACTTGAAGATGCTATGCTGATGTAGTGCTCATAAGAGCCACTGCTTCCAAGGCTTCCATAACCACTGGAAACATTGCTGTGAACTGGCTGTATGAGAGGGGAAAAAAAAAAATTAAGTCATCCTCTGAGAGGAAAAAAATGAAGGAAGCAAGGTACTTTGCAACATAGAACTTCAAATAAACAAAGACAATCAAGTGGAAAGTCAGTATTTGTCTGGGCTCTATCACTTGCTTACAAAGAATTCTCTACCATGCTTCAAACTGTTTAAAGATGCAGATTTACCTTTCAACATAAAGACTTGGCAAAAATGTCAGGTTTGTTTTTGGGTCTTTTTTGTAATGAGGGGGTGCCTGTGTCCATGTAGAACTTTCCTTTTAGACCTTTTAAAAGACAATACTCAAAACAGCCCACTAATCAGTCACAGCCTTCTCACTCAGAAGGTCAGCCTGCATTCTGAAATTCTTTTGCCTTCCTTACCTGCAGAAGCAGTTTGTAAATTTGTCCTTGTAATTCTCTTATCTCTTTCTCCACACTGCTCGCTTCTTTACTTCTTGGGGCAAAAACATCTTCATTCAGAGGGCTTCTGGAAAGAGCCAACAGTATTTCACTGTTCATTTTCATTTGATGAAGAAAACATAGCTATAAAAACACTTAGAACAGATTCTTAATTGCTTATGAATATTTTATTTTGACTGTTGAGTCAACACAGAGGAATGTCACCTGTCCCAACAGCTGCTCTGCTGGGGTAGTGGGGCAGTGCCATGGGAGCAGGGAAGCTCCAGAAAAGTCAATATACCAGCAGAGACATCAGTTAAGGCTGACAAGCATCTACCCCTCTGTCTCCATCACTCAGAAGGCAAACTCATACACCATAAAATCTTGTATAAAAGATCACTTTGAAAAGTGAGAAGGCCATTCCCAAAAGCCATTTCCTCTAAGAAAAGCCAGATAAGAAGGCAATCAGTCATATTTTCAAATTTCTTGAAAACTAAGGAGAAACATTGGAAAAAAATTAATTTGTACGTTCTATACTAACTCCATTTTAAAAAGGTGTTGCCTTGGTAAATATTTAAATGCTGTATCAAGTATATATGCCAAAAGAAGGTCAATTAATTGGGTTTTTCTGGTGAGACAACCATGAATGAATTTTAGGTATTTATTTGTTAAAGTAATCTAATTTTATGCTGCTTTTTAGCTTTTGCTCAGCTAAAACTGGTACTGTGATTTGGACACCAACTATGCCAAAACCTGCTAAAATAAAAAGCTGTCTTTGCATTTTACTTCAAAGTAATTAACTTATTTTCATACTTAATAAACAAGACTAATGCTGTTCTGAAGGAATGGTCTGAAGACAGATGCTAGGCTGTTGTCACATCTGCAAGAGCAAATTATGTCTCTAGTTTAGTACTGAGACTGTTTAGTTTTGCAGAGTAATCAATGAAAAGCACTTTATTTGATCAATTCTGCAACTGACTTACGTCCGGACTTTGTGTCGGCCAATGATGAACACAACTTTCCTGCTCCAAGGATTCACAAAACTGGACCAGCTGGTGTCCAGTATGACATAATCCCCATTTTGAGTACAAAATCTGATAGGTAAATGTTCAAAAGGGGGTTGGCCAGCAAATTTCAGGACTGAAAGAAAAACACAATCAAGAAACAAGGTTTAGCTTACATTATGACACAGTAGTGCAAGCACAAACACTAATGACTCAGGGGTTCTTAGAACTTTGGGACTGAATTTACTTTGATCTCAAACTGAGTTAATTAGTTAATCTTTGTCTAGATTTCAGATCAGTCACATATCAAGCAATATGATAAAGAATTGTAAAAGCAACAGAAAGTCCTCTAAAAGCAGCTCTTACTTTTCCGGTGGATAGTGATCATCAAAGGACGATCTTCTGGGTGCAAATACATCAGTATGGATGTTCCAATTAAATCCTGAGGTAAGTAACCCAACAAAGGCACTGCTCTGAAACCCAAAGACATTAGCACAGGTTACAACATAGTTTTGACTACTTCCATCCTTAACCCTTTGCTGGTCAGTGAAGTGCCCATGCCCATTCTACAGTCAAATGAACTAAGGCTACAGAATATTTCCCAACCTGTCTCATAATCCTACACTGTAATATTGACACATAAAGACCCATGACAAACATTTCTGTGCCTGGAGATTTAAGAGATATCCACATTTGCAGGAGGTTTTCTGCTTGTTTACATGCAAAGGGGAAAAAATGGATCTTGAACACAACAGATCATAGGCAAAATGTCAGTAATTATGCTTATTTTCCACTGTTGATGCTACCACAGCTCCCCATTGCCCTGCACAAGAAAAACTGACTGCAGTTCTGTTGAACATGTTTTAAACCAACAAAGGAGATTACATCTGTGGGGTGTGAGATGTTTTCCATGAGTGGGCTAACACAAAATTATTTTGTTTAATTATATATTGCCAATAGCACAGTTCAGCTACTTTACTTGGGTCTCCAGCAGTATCATTAAATTATTTTTTCTGCCTCTCCATTCATACCTCACAGGTCTTAATAACTCAAATCTCTCACCTGTCATCTATGTCCAGAAAAACACATCCAGGGGTGTGTGTGGTGGTGAATATTCTTTTATCCATAGGAATTCGAGGAGCTAATAGAAACAAAATATGCACTAAGACAGAAAACTCGTGCATTACTGTTGCTTATGATATTTACTGGTTCCTGAACTTTCTAATTGTTTGCTGCTCTCTAACCATAGAAATATTACACGTTTTAAGGTGCTACAGACTTCTCTCAAAAATAAAAATAGCAAGTAGAGGTCAAACGTTTTGGGGCCTGGCAAAAGCAGCACAGATATTCCGGATTTGCATGCATGCACACACAAGCTGCAACTTACACAGGTGAGACTACACAAACACAGGTTCTAAACAAAGGAAGAAGACTTTCATAGACTGCATTTTTCTATTGGCTTGGCTTTTTCTCCACTGGAGCCTCCTGACTTGCCTTCATATCCAGAGTGGATTTTCTCAGCCAAAGCCAAGCAGCAGGACTCTGCATCCACACGGACAGAAGTGCACACGTGGACCAAGTACGGGGTGATGCGGAAGGGGTAACAACGGGCTTCTTGTTCTTGGTCTTTCCCAGCCCTGAGGAAAGCAAAAGGGATTAACACCCTGGTTTCAAGACTGAGAGCAGAGAGCCCTGCCCAGAGAAGTTATGCTGAGCACAAACTCAAATAATCAGGTCCTATGCACTCTCCTTTGAGATCCAAGGTCAACACACTCAGCAACACTGACCTCCCTCCTGCTGAAGTCAAGCAGATGTTTTGTCTCCATCACTTACATTCAGAGGATGTCTAGAAATACTCTAATGGTTAAAGATTATCTTCTAATTCTCAGTGCAAAAGCATTCACAAGAACCACTCATTTGGTTTTGTGCTCTCCTTCAAGCTAAACTGTTCTTCTGCTTGTTGTTCATTCTGTACCATTTTTAGGAAAAAAAAATTAAAATATCTGTCTCCTTCAAGGTTAGTTTTCACAGAACTATTTAAGAAATACTGCTCCAGACTTGGTGCACTGTTGTTCTTTGACTATCTTCCATAAGAATTTGTCTTCCTAGAATGTGTTTGAACTATAGCAGCACACAACACTCTTGATGAGATCTTAACCACAGCTTTCCAATAGCTGCAGTAACAATTGGCACTTTCTATTGCAAGTGCTTTTCCACCTGTTATAATTTCAATATTGTACCCAACTCCTACAGAAAGCATTGAGTTAAATTTTTGAAGATTATCATTTACACTAAAAGTTACTTTCGTATTCCACACTTAGTTTTGTAAAATGTTTCTAGAGAGAAGCAAGTGTCATAAAAACTACTTCTGACACTTCTGTCTTTGGGAAAATAAAAGACACAAATGGAAATTGGATACAGCAGAAGTCTAACTCATAAAAAACCATTTTCTTACTTAAGCCTAGAGTGTATGCTTGTGAAAACATTTTTACTCATAAAGCCAACATGTTCAAAAGATCTGTTACATAAGGGAAGAAGAGAAAGATCTTGTACAAAAATATGGAGAAAAACTGTTGCAAAATGTTTATGTATCCAATGAACAGTTTCTCCAACCTAACACTGCTATCTATCCTGCTATATTCATTTCAGGTGCCATTACACAATTCAAGAGACAAAGCTGGTTTAAGAGCTAAGCTTGTTTAAACACATATGAACGAATCAATGATCAACTGAAAGATGAGTAAGTGCCACATCTGCTCACAAGCAAACAGTTCTTACTGGAATCCAGAGATGATGACCTGAGCCTGGGACAGAACTGCAATGAAGACTGAAGGCCAATCTCAATTTTTATTTCCTCTTTTAGCTCTAAGGTTAGTCAGGTAGTAAGCAACAAACAGCATCCACAGCAGCAGCAAGTCAGGCTTCAAAAGCCTCAAGAGTCAGGCTTCACACTGGGACTGAGGTGACCTGAGTTTCTGTTAAGGCTTCTGCCCCAACCTCTCAAACAATCATAATCTCAAGCAAAATACTCTTTGCCTCCACTCTCAAACAGTAAAAGCAGGAGCAGCAATTTTTGAGAAGAGCATTCTCCTGCATGACAGTACTTAAGGAAACCAATCAGAACTAGAGAAAAATCTATCAACAGTTTTCCTTCTGTCCCAGTGCAAGTTCATGCATCACTCTGGGAAAGATGTTTAAAATGTGCTACTGGATGACAATAATAATCAGAGAAAGCCCATTTTGTAATGGAGTTTCATGAACTCTCACTGGTCAGCTATAACAATAGAACAGTTTATACTAGTACTGTACCCCTTGTCAGCCTTCACAAAAATAAAACTATAATAATGCACTTACCTGATCCTACAGAAAAAGGATTTCACCTGGGCATATTCATATGGAGAAGCTAATAAGATGAACACATTGAAAGTATCAGTTAATAGCCTTAAAAGGTCACACCTATCAGAACTATGTTAAGCTCTGCATTCTCCAGACTTTCTGAGCCAAGACTGAAGTCTCACAACCTACTCTTTATTAACTATTGAATTGTCTGTTCAACAGTATGCTCCCACCTCTAATATTCTCTCCCCTCTCTGGTCCATTCACTCTTAGAGAAAAAGCTGATCTGGAACTAAATTCAGAGAAAGTGCATATTTAAAAAAAAAAAAAAAAAAAAAAAAAGGAAGCAAACAAATCAACCAACTAATCAATGCACCAAAAAAACCTTTCTCCAGTGCATCTCTGTGAAAAGGAAAGGTGATATTTTCTGGCATATGAGCCAAGTACCAAAAACTATATACAGACAGGAAGACCACAACTGAACTGGGGTGCCACTGCTCTGCTGGGTAGGCACATCACTGGCATCCAAGTTGTGAAATCCCTGGCATTCAAAACCTCCAGATGTCTCACATCCTTTGATACCAAGGACTTTGGACTTCTCAGAACTGATGCCAGAACAGCCCCATGTCAAGGTGTGCAAAAGGCACAGCAAGCCACATTTGTTTATTTGCTCACAAATTACACAGGACTCAAAAGTCTCAGTTTAGACACATTTAGCACTGAATAGCAAATCAGCTTAAAACTTGGGTTTGATGAGCTGTGTTCACAGCAGGTAGAGAGTGGGCCATAAAGACAAAGCACCTAAGCAACCATAAGGTATAGATTAAACTACTTTAGGCTCACAATCAGACTTATTTTCTTTTCAAAAAGCAGCAGTATTTTGAATGAGTAAGATGATACATGAAACAATGAAGTATGTACCTTTTATTTACCCAGGTAAGAGTTAAGCCTTTAGGAGACTAGCTAGGACTGGTCCCACAGCCACTCCAATTTTCAAAGTGGAAATGAACAAATGAGGCTGATACACATTTCTGGTATAAGCATTTAAAATGAACTATTACTCTGTCCTCATTCTGCAAAGACAGAAAGTCACACACAGCATTTAAGAGCATTGCCACATCCCACCTGTTTGACTTTCCATGTTCCAAAGGGGCAGGTGAGACTGATCAGTGTGTGTGTAGAACACACTCACATCCTGAGGGACAAGCAACTCCACAAAGCGGGAAGAGTCCAACACTTTCTTCTTACAGTTCAGAATAGATGCTGCCTGCTCAGAAATATGCACTATGCGTCCAGACAGCAAAGAAAATACAGCCACAAAGGTGTCCTGGAAAACAAACATTAAGGCCAATCATTGCCTGAAACATGGTACTGATGACTTAAGGATAAAAAGCAAAACAACCCCAAAAGAAACCAAAAATCCTAAACCACCACACACCACAACCGCAGGGTGAGGTTCAGAAATGTGTTGGGTAGTGTGGGATCTACTGCACTCCCCAGTGCTACAGCAGTGTACTCAATATTTACAAATGCCAGTAAGACTGCATTAGTCTTCTCAAAACAGATTAATGCATGTCTTTGCTCTGAATGACTGGTTATCACACACTCCTCCACAAATTTCAGAGGATTCATCACAATTCCACACACAAAAACATTCTGAGAGCTTTCCAAATTTTTTTGTATTTTTTCAAGCATTAGGAATATTTTTGATACAGCATCCAACAGTACTGAATTTCAAGAAACACTTCTTTAAAACAGAGCCAGAAAGCATGACATATATTGTAAAACAAGAAAAAAAAATGCAGAGTACAAAGAGAAACCAAAAGTCCCTCAAAACTATGGATCTGATTGGTTTTAAAACCTTTCTGCTGTCTCAAGAGATTATTCTGCTGTAAATGAATTCTCAAAGAGCTATTTGTAGCTTCTAAAAAAAAAAAAAAAAAAAAAAAAAAAAAAACCAAAACCCAAACAACATCAGAAAAACCCACCCCCAAAAACTCAATATTTCTTCACTCACTATTGCACTGACACAACACAGATAAGACGTAATCTTAATTTATCTGAAAAATACTTAAAGGTCTGCCCGGCCAAAATTTAAGGCTTTTCAATTTTACACATTCTGTTTCCACAAAACAATGTTAGGAGACTAAATTAGTGAAATTGAATTAACTCCTTGAACGTGTTGAATTCTTACAGTGTTTTTTGGAGTGTGTTCAGATGCAACTGCCACCAACTCTTCTATGCTGTATGTCACCACATCTGTCTGAAACGCTCTTCGGTCATTCAGAGCCTGGAAAAAGTCATTGTTTGCTAATTGGGAAAAAAAAAAAAAAACAAAACAGAAAAAGCAAAACAAACACAAGGAAGTCAGTAAGGACACTACTTTGAAAGTATTTCTTACAGCCCTTGTACTTTTGTCATCTTTTTGGTGAAGTCCAAGGTGAGATGAGAAGGTCTGTGTAGTGACAAAGGGAAAAGGAATACTGATTATACTACTGGAGTAATCTCATTTTGTTACAGAAAACAAGCATGAAGAAGTAGTACAATTTAGCTACTTATTTCTGGGAAACACAAACTAACCAATAATTTTTCAAAGTGGGATGGGAATACTGTTTCTTCAAAACACATAAAATGTTACTATTGGGCACCTCTTAGCTATGGGACTCTGAAGAAAGGAGAAGCAGTAGGGGCTTATCTAAAAAAACTGGCAACAAAACCACAGTGCTTCAGAAAGTCAACCTTTTGCAGGATAACTGGAATGTATTCTTTTAATGTTACTTGTTGCCAGACACATCTAGGCAAACCAGGCTGTTCTTCCAGGTTTTCCCCACACGTACCTTGGACCTGCTGGACACACTGCAAGGCATAGTTGAGAGCACTGATGGTACTGGGCTTGCTAGAACTCCTCTTCTCTTCAGGCAAACACCTTTTCATTTCTTGGATCATCATCATCATATCTCTGTGGGACTGGCTCCAATTCAGCTGGTCACTGTAAAACAGAGGTTAAACTTTACCAGAGAATTCTGGTGTAGGAGATTTTTTTTCCTATCACGCAATTAAAATTACTCCCTAAATTAACATTTTATGGGATTGGCTGCAGAGCCATGCAATATTCAGGAATGTCCTAATGCTAATTCACTAAATTTCCTGTTGTATCCTTTCACTTCTTTGCAATTGAAGATTTTCTCCTTTACCTTCCTCCTTCCCAAGTCCACTGTCATGGATGGCAAAGTCACATCAAAACCACTCTGCTTGCTAAGATGCCTAGTAACTAAAAATAAGATGTTTAGTCCAGATTTTCTAAATATCATAGGTATTAAAATCATTAATAAATGCTGATTCTTTGTCTCTCTAAGTTTTTCTAGCTTTGACGGCTGCACCTGGTCATAAGCATCTCAGGCAACCATGAGGTCCTCAAAATACACCTGATGCAAAGATTTAATTCCTTGCGACTTCAGAGTTTTCATCATACTTTTTAGCTGTTGTCTTCAACACCTGCAGAACTACTAACAGATAAAATCTCCCTCTCCTTACATTTGCTTGTTTCGCTGACTGAAAAATAAGCAGTCAATATCCTCAATTCACAGATTCTAACCCTACAGATGAGAACGAACACCATTTCTTTAAGTAACTTTTTTCCAGAGGACACTGTCATTAGTATCGTACTCTTACTATATAAACCATTACATAAGTCTAAGTATTGCGTGGTAACTTTACATGCCTGTTCAACGCTGCATACATTATAGCTCTTCAACTCGTTTTTAAATTAAATAAACAAATTACTGAATTTCTGAACACTCACGAAAAATGTTATTTTAGAGATTTCTGCTTTGGTGCTGCTAAACAGTCTTTAGCAGAAGTACACATCTAAGCTACCCAAGGGTCGCTGACGTGCGCGGCTCAGCCGATCTCAGGATGAGGCACAGCTTATGGGAGCCGCGAGCAGCTCCGCGCTCAGCGCACCTGCACCGGCCGCGGCCCGTGGCCCCCGGGAGCCCCGCGGAGACAGGGTCCGAGCGGCGCTCCGGGACCCCGCTCCCAGCCCCGCCGAGCGCATCCCCGCGCGCTGCCCGGGTACCTGTTGGTTTTTTCGGCGGCCGAGCCGCCGCTGGACTCGGGGCTGTGCAGCTCGGTCCCGCCCGGTCCGGAGCACCCCGTCCCGCCGGGGCCGCTTCCCTCGCACGCCGCGCACCGAGCGTCCGCGGCCCCCCTGGGCACCGCCGCCACCTCCCGCCCGGCCCCGGCCCAGGCAGCCGCGGCCCGAGCCGAGCCGTGCTCCGCGCCGCCGCCTCGGCGCTCGGTCGCTTCCATCCCGGAGCCGCTGAGCATCACAGCGCGGGGGGCATCGGCTGCCACGGCACCTGGGCACGGCCGGACCCTCGGCCTGCGCTACGGGCGCCGGTGCTGCAGGGAGAGCACGCGCCGCCTCACGGGACGGTGGGAGGAGCGGCGCCCCCCCTCACCGCCCGCTCCGCCGAGCCGAGCGGTCACCGGGGCCGGTGCTGCGCTCCCGCCGCGCGCCCCCTCAGCCTGAAGCCGCCAGCGCGGACGCCTCGTAGAGAGCCCCGGTGGCCTCCGCTTCGCCTTCCCGCCCCTCCGAGGCCGCGCCTCTCCCACCGACCCCGGGCTATCCCCGCTCCGGGCCGGGAGCGCCCTGAGGGGCCGCGCCCCCGCCCCGCGCCGTTACGTAACGCGGCGCACGCGGCGGCCCCGCGCCCTATATAAGGCGGTGGCGCCCGCCGCCGCCTCAGACCGCGCCGGCCGCGCTCCCGCTCTGAGCTCGTACGGCTCCCGCTGCACCGGCGCTGGACATGGGTTCCGCGGGCACCCGGCCCGCTCTGGCGGCCGCTCTCCTCTGCCTGGCTCGCCTGGTAAGTGCCGCGGGTCTTGCCGCGGTCCGGGTGAAGGGAGGGAGAGGAGGCGGGTCGGGTGGCTCCGCTCGGCTCCCGGCGCTTACCGGACGCTCCGCTCCGCAGGCTCTGGGCTCGCCCTGCCCCGCCGTGTGCCAGTGCCCGGCGGCCGCGCCGCAGTGCGCCCCGGGCGTGGGGCTGGTGCCGGACGGCTGCGGCTGCTGCAAGGTCTGCGCCAAGCAGCTGAACGAGGACTGCAGCCGATCGCAGCCCTGCGACCACACCAAGGGGCTGGAGTGCAACTTCGGGGCCAGCCCCGCCGCCCTGAAGGGCATCTGCAGAGGTAAGCGGCGACCCCGCTCCCCCGGGACGGACCCCGCGCCCCGCGGTGTCGGGGTTCGGTAATTTCGAGCCCATGTATGGTTATGCTTTGTTGTCGGTAGCTTGGCAGAAAGGCACATGACTTCAGCAGTCTGGAATGCGATTCAGTATGTCTGGGCTCCGCTAAACGCACATAAGGAAAAGTGATTCCTGACTAAGTTATTGTTCTGGCCCCGCGTCCCCGGGGGGTTGTAGGGAGCTCCGCCGTACATTGAGTTTAACAGACCAGCAAATACCTGTGCTTAAACCAGCGATTCCCGCCGCTCACTCCCTTCTTTCCCTTCCTGTTGATCTCTGCAGCACAGTCCGAGGGAAGACCGTGTGAATATAACTCCAAAATCTACCAGAACGGCGAGAGCTTCCAGCCGAACTGTAAACACCAGTGTACGTGCATAGATGGAGCTGTGGGCTGCATCCCGCTCTGCCCGCAGGAGCTCTCTCTTCCCAACCTGGGCTGCTCCAGCCCCAGGCTGGTCAAAGTCCCTGGGCAGTGCTGCGAGGAGTGGGTCTGTGATGAAAGCAAGGATGCGCTGGAGGAGCTGGAAGGCTTTTTCAGCAAAGAGTTTGGTCTGGATGATTCCGAAGGAGAACTAACCAGGAACAATGAGCTAATTGCCATTGTGAAGGGAGGCCTGAAAATGCTACCCGGTGAGTGTGGATTTTTCTGGGTGACAGTTAAAGGGGAGGAGGCCAGAGGGTGCCTATATGACTCCTTAGACCCCAAGGGAAAGAGAGAAACCTAGTGAGAGAATATATTTAGACTAATCCCTCCTTTTCTTTTCCAGTTTTTGGATCTGAGCCACAAAGCCGAACTTTTGAGAATCCCAAATGCATTGTGCAAACAACCTCTTGGTCCCAGTGCTCAAAGACATGTGGAACTGGCATCTCCACAAGGGTGACAAACGACAATCCAGACTGCAAGCTCATCAAAGAGACCAGGATATGTGAAGTGAGGCCATGTGGCCAGCCCAGCTATGCTTCCCTAAAGGTAAATACAGATTCTTCTGATGTTCCTCTTCTTTCTGAGCTGCTTCAGGTAGGGGGTAAAGGCTGAAAAAGAAGCTCCTGCTAATAATGTTATTGCCTTTCCTTTGCAGAAGGGAAAGAAATGTACCAAGACAAGGAAGTCCCCCTCGCCAGTGAAGTTTACTTATGCTGGATGTTCCAGTGTGAAGAAGTACCGCCCCAAGTACTGTGGCTCCTGCGTGGATGGCAGGTGCTGCACACCCCAGCAGACCAGGACAGTGAAGGTCAGGTTCCGCTGCGATGACGGGGAAACCTTCACCAAGAGCGTCATGATGATCCAGTCCTGCCGCTGCAACTACAACTGCCCGCACGCAAATGAGGCCTACCCCTACTACAGACTAGTCAACGACATTCATAAATTTAGGGACTAAGTTGTGGTGGGGGTGGGAACAAAACAGAATTTTGAAGTACCCAGCCATGGAGAAAGGACTTTTGATGGAAGTGGTGCCTTGCCCATTTGAGGGCAACATCAAGATGTTACAGGAGTGCACTGTGCAACTGGACACTAATGCAACAGAGATTTAAGCATACTTAAAGCTTCATAATACTGGAGCAACTTTACTGCTTCTTTTTGGAGCACCTTATCTAATTATATACTGTTTTCTGTTTGTAAGTGATCAGATTAATGTTTTGTTCCGGTTACGAAAACTTTTCTATCCTGTTCAATTTAACACTTTGCTTCTTCTCCCCCTCCCTTCAGTCTTCTCCCACCCTTTCCCAACTAAGTTGGAAGTTACATTCCTTCCTGAGGTGGGCACTTGTGGGGTGTTCACAGTGGCAGCTATTATGTACCAACTGTAGTTTAATGGCAAACAGAAATCAGTTGTTTTAAAGCTGAGTATTTTATTTATCAAACTGTAGCTTTTTGTTTGTTTGTTTCCTCTGAGTTTTTTTTACCCCTTCCAGCCCCTGTAATACTGGAATAAGTTGTAAATGATTTTAATTTTATATTCAATGAATTAAAAGAATTTATTTATGGAATTAATCATTTAATAAAGAAATATTTACCTAACTACTCTTAGTGGAGCATTCTGATAGGCAACAGGTTTAAATACAGCACATGCAAGAGGTTTCTGTGAAAACTTTGAATTCTGAAAAGTTTGGATTCTCTGAAAGTTAAAGCAAGTTCTACTGCAGATGCAGAAATGGACTAAATAGCCAAGTCTAATTCTTTAGATAAATGATGTTTTGAAGGGGTGTCTGCAGTCTGCAATCCCACGCTCTAGAAAATATATGTAGAAAGAGCTTCTTGGCACTGAATGCAAATCTTTGATCGACTGAAATGTTAATTAGACTGTCAGATTATTCAAACCGTCCTGGAATTTGCAACATAAGGTACTTCATTAGAATGCAGTGCATGCACAGTGATGTTGAACATAGGGGTGAAAATGGTTATCAGGTCTCACGTTTTTTGGTGGCTGCTTTTTCCAAATTAATACATTTCTATGGCAGAAGAATGCTTCCTACAGGCTGCAGGAGGCAGTCTGCTTTCACTAAACTCAAATTAAATGAGCTTGGAGCAATGACTTTTGTTAATCCTAATAACCCAGTGATGAAAAGTAAACATACTGTTAACAAGAGAAGAATGTGAGGAATTTCAAGTACTTGTCCCATAGAGTAGAAAGCAAGGGAGCTACTCTTTTCCTCACTTCTCCTTCCCACTTTTTAAATAGGCAATTACACTTCACGTTGTGGGACGCAGATGACATGTGGTTAAGCAGGGGAGCTACCTGGCATGCAGTAAAAAAATGACATTTAAAGAAATGAACTAGAGCAGGATCTGAGAAAGCATCCAACATTGTACACTTCTGGTTAGCCTAAAGCTGTGCTACAGATAAGAGTGATAGGAAAACTGCAAGAGGGTATTATTTTCTTCTCCTTGTGTGGGTATTTCTCTGCCAAAATATCCTCCCACAATCTTTAGTAAGAAAGACACTGCTCATAAAAAATTGATTTTGAGGTCTTAGAATTGTGAAGGAGTGTCATCCAGCGTCATTAGTTACAAGCAGAATTGGTTAAGGGTCAATTTTTTATTAGTTAGACATAAATATCCCAATAAAGTAAATAGCCAAATATCTCAGAAGCTTATCTCTGGCAGCTAATGTTTTCTCTGAGAAATTACAGCCTCCCCTCTTTTCTGCTCAGTCAAGTTTTCTCCCTGAAGGCATTCAAAAGTTGAGTTTCAGAATTCACCACCTGGCCACCAGTCTCAGCTGTACCTAAACTTGTCTGTACAGTATTTGTTGACAGCAGAAGGGTAAAATATGCAAGGAAGCACTTTTGTTTGGCTTCTATATAGATCTAGCACTGAACACTTCACTCCATCAGCTGCTCGCTGAGAAACCATCAGGCTTACACATTGGGTTATTGTTGGGAGAGGAAGAGGATAATACACTGCTCCCAGACAGCCAGCAGCTGCAGGCACATTCCTCACCGTGGCCACTGTCACCCACCCTTGAATGACATCCATCTTACACTAACGTCACTAGCAGCTCCCCAAAAATCACAAGTACGTGTAACTGTGCTGCACACAGAGACCACAGCTGTAACACGTCATGGACAAACAGTGGCCCTGCTGACTCCTGCCCGAAGTGTGGCTCTAGCCAGGCCCCAGCGTTTACAACCTGCACTTGCTTGTCCCATGTTAAGGGTGCTTCTGTATCCTGCTCACTAGAAGAATGTACTCATGGGAGAATAAGGGCTGCAGAGGCACATCAGATAAACATAAAATATACTATGTGAAGTTATCCTGATATAAAAAGAGTAAAACGAATCCCACTAAAAAACCCTGCAAGTCTTCCAAAGTGGGGCTGTCACACCAACTGGTCATCATCCATATAGTCCTCGCTTCTATTTTGCATTTCACAATTACGTGGCAAAACTACTTTTACAACATTATAAAAGGAATCATTGTCACTTTTTTTGTGTCATCTTTGCATCCTCTGTTGTTCCAGCAGAATTAAAAAAAAAAAACCAAAACCCTAAGTAGTAGTTGTGGGTGCTTAAAGGATTATAAACTCAGGTTCCATGTAGTGAAGCAGCAGGGCTTACAGGTAAAGTAATGAGCACAACTGGAATTGTATTTCTTGTCAAAACTAAAACATCAATATCCTGCTTCCATAGGAATACTAGGAGATGAGGAGTTAGGAACATGACAAATAATGTACATGACAAAAACTGTGCATTTGAAGCGAATTCAAACCCTGAAACTAATATCAGCAGCACCGTGTGGAGCTCGCTGGAGCTGGGCAGAGCCACGGGAGTCCAGCCACGCCAGGAGGGAGAGCGGCACTGCCTCAGCCTTCAGCGCAGGCTGCAGCACTGTCGCCTCCAAAGCAGCCCTGCTCCAGCCATTCTGTCCCCTCCTGTCTGCCCTGGTCCCTCGGCTGCTCCCTGCCCAGCCGCTGGCACCGTCACGCCGGGACGGGGCACTCGGCCGGATCCGGTGCTGCCGCCACAAGGAGCGTTTCTCACACTACAGGTTTAGGATCGAAGGAATGCGTGGCCTTGTATTCCACCCGCTTATTTACAAGGGCTTGATGCTGATAAGCACTATAACAAATACCAAGGTTACACATAAAATCTTCCCTACTATTGAAGGCAACACAATGTTTCAGCTTCCATACGTGCTCCATGACAGGAAACAAAACAAAAGCAGGAACGCACAGCCAGACTTCCATGACTACACGAAGTCCTTAAGGGATGCTGCCAGCTCACTCTCCTGAAGCAGCAGCAGGTGGAGGAAAAGCTGATATTGTACTGGAGGAAAAGCTGATAGTGGGACAACTGAGCTACTACTGGACCCTTGTGGGGCTGTGAGAGTCTCTTTATCCACACATCAATTACTGCAGAGCCCATGGCAGATCAGTCCCCTCTCTGGGCTGTCTGACTCTCCAGCTGACACTGCCTGTGCACATCTCCCTCCTACTCCTGCACAGCCACTGGGCTATGCAGAACAGGCAGTGACCCTGTGATCAGGGATTGCTGCAGGAGGATTTCCAGTCCACTGAACCTGCATGAATCCCTCACACGTCTTGAGGACTGAAACAAAAAAGCTTGCAGTGGGCAGTCATTCATGGTTGCAAGTCAAACCTTCCTACCTACACAGAAGCAGTTAAATGTGTCACACCAGAGGCTTGCTCTTGCTAGATGCTTGCCCTTCTGAGCTGATCCTGCAGAAATGCATGTGCACAATTTAGCTCACTTGTTTAATCAGTGAAACTATTTTGATGCAGGGCTCCAAGTGCTCAGCACACAGCAAGGGAAGGCTGTATAGTTTCACCAGCTGCTCTGTCTCAAGCCAGTTTCTTTTATATAGACATGTCCCCGTTTTCACCTTCACAGTTTTTTCCTGCATATTACATAGCCACAAATAAAACAGCACACAGAAAGAGGGAGGTGTCACAGTGAAAGCAGTAACATAAAACTAGCTTTGGAGGTACCTAGATATGCACTCCAATGCATGGACAATTTAACTGCATTGAACTGCAGTGAGACTTGGTATCTAGAAAATACATATCCTGCAAAAACAAAAACAAAACCAAAAAAAAAAAAAAACCAAAAAAACCCCAACCCAAACCCAAAACCAAAACAAACAAAAAAACCCAAACAAAAAACCCCAAACAACAAATCTCCAACCAACAGAATGATACAATCTGTCTATCATGCTAAGCGAACACCAAGAAACTGAAGAGATTGGATTCACCATGTTATGATTCTCCCCATAAAACTACACAGCTATGACTTCTATGTACACAATTTGTATTAGAAAAGATCCTGAAAGACCCCAAGGCAGCATTCACATAAGCAACTTCATCTGTCTTGAAGTACAACCACTTAGGGGATGGAATGTAACAACCATCCAGGAGAAAAATGTTACACAATTTTTTGTAACTTTTCATTTTCAGAAGAAATTCAAAGGTAGGACAGATGGGAAATACACATTAACTACTTCACCTCCTGACAAATGGCAGTCCCAGTCAGAATGAAGTGACTCCACTCACTCCATTTAAGTGAGTGAAACAATCAGCAGCAGCCCAGCGGTGTTTCGAGACCACTGAAGGTCAGATCAACAGAAGCCCAGTATTCCGGCCAAGGCAAAGACATCAGTTTCTCTGAAACTACTCATTTCCTTCAGCATCTCAAACCAACCAGGTTTAAGAACAACTCCTACTTAGTCTATTAACTTGACAAAATCAGACATCAAGATGTCATGGCTGTAAAAACAGCAGTCTATTAGGAACTTGAAACAGGAAAATGCATTTTTCTCTATAGAGGCATGCATTTGTACTGTAGTGGAACAATGCTACTAAAATCAATATGGATGCCCAAGCACAGCTGAAAGTAGAGGCTGGGAAAAAAGGTCAACAAAGACATACCACTGAGAATTTAGATCACAGAATCACAGAAATGCCAAGCTGGAAGAGACACAACAGGATCATCGAGTCCAACTCTGGGGCCTGTGCAGGAAACCCAGTCACACCGTGTGCCTGAGAGCATTGTCCAAGTGCTTCCTGAACTGTCAGGCTGGTGCTGTGCCCACTGCCCTGGGGAGCTGCTCCAGTGCCCAGCCACCCTCTGGGGGAAGAGGCTTCTCCTGATATCCAACCTAAACCCCCCCTGACTCAGCTTTAGGGCGCTCCCTCGGGCCCTGTCACGGAGCAGAGATCAGTGCCTGCCGCTCCCCTTCCCCTCAGGAGGAAGTTGTGTCTGCAGTGAGGTCTGCCCTCAGCCTCCTCCAGGCTGGACAGACCCAGTGCCCTCGGCTGCTCCTCACACGGCTTCCCCTCAAGGCCCTTCACCACCTTTGTTTCCCTCCTTTGGGCACTCTCTAACAGTTCAATGTCTTTCTTACCCTGTGGCACCCAAACCTGCCCCCAGCACTGGAGGTGAGGCTGCCCCAGAGCAGAGCAGAGCGGGACAATCCCCTCCCCTGGGCTGGCACTGCTGGGCCTGATGTCCCCAGGACACGGCTGCGGCTGCTGGCTGTGTGAAAGTGATGGGGACTTCTTGGCAGGTTTTTAATGCCACCCATCCATTCTACATCTACACTTTATCCTCTGACTTAATGTTTACCCCACTTTAGCACAGCTCTACTCCCTATTGGCATTCTTGGCAAAACAGGTAAGTTCTGGAGCTACAATACAGACCCAGAAGAGAACCTGGAAGGATGGAATGGAAAGGCAAAAGCAGTTTTCACAGTCGTCTATTTCTTCTTCTTGAGGCAGAACAGGGATGATATGGAAGAAAGTGGCAATGTGATTTTAAAAACTTTTGCTTTTCCACCACCTGAAATGATGCAGGAACCAGCCAGCTCGCAGTGTAGTCATTTATTCTCTAAAAAAGACTCCCTCTCCTTTCTCATTTCTATTCTTCCTTCTCTGGCAGATTTTTGACCTCATTCTGATTTGTCATGCAACCACATGAACAGCTGTACTGATGCAGCTGATGCAAAAAGAAATCTCATGCAAATGGATTAGATAAATACAAGGACTACTGTGACAATCAAATAAAAAGAAATCAAATCCACCATTTCTATCACTGGTTCACAAAGACTTCCCCTTACCCCAAAGGTAGGCAAAGCTCTAGTGGCTCTCCATATTTTATCACCCTATTGATTTTTCCTGCCAAAACCTCTACTATAGTAAGATAATCTGAAAATGCTTTTCTGCAGGAAAAGTCAACAGTGGTGAAATCAGGCCAGGCCAGGGGAACTTCGCTTCCAAATCAACAACAAAAAAGCTAAAATGCACAGGACCATTGAGGGAAAGAAGCTCTCACAACAAAAGCATCACTAGAGCAAAGTCACTGTACTGTGGGTCTCTGAGAGCTGCTGGGGCACAGTGAGAACACACTTCTATTATCAAATCACAGACAGACAGTAGAACAACTATCCCTCTCTTTACCTGGTTTTACATGTCATCTGTAATTTCCCTTTCAGTTTCAGTATTTCTTCTGAGTTATTTTTGCTGCCATTTGTCTTGCATACATGTGACTTCTTTCCATTTCACCACAGATTTCCAGCAAATAAAACCATATGCACTACCATAGCAACATTTTAATACAAACACAGTGTAATCTTTGTTCACTGAAGTACACAGTTCATTTCTTTTTCTCTTATTAACAGAACCTGCATCTGCATACAGTTTAACTGAATGTCATAGCAACAACATAAACATCAATTCAAGATATTTTTTCCTTTGGAGGGCAGAAGAATAAATGTTTTCAGGAAAAGAGTGTGGGACTTCAAGCAGAATGAAATGTTTGTGACTAAACAGGGCCTGAAGTTACATCATCACAGCTGTATATTTACACTTGGAAAGCCTGCTCTTGCACGGTGCTATACATTCTCAGCTCCTACAGATGTCAACAGAGAACAACTGTGTCTGGCAGGGCAAGGACTGAATCCCAGCTATGCTGATACACAACACGTAGCTGGGACTTGCTATCAGCACTGCCATAACTTAGAAATCCATGTACTGCCTCAGACTAGAGCCCACGTTCTGCACCAAGTTTTCCTCTAATGTAGAGCAAAACTGGACTGCTGACTGGAGTAACAAAAACTGGTCCAGCACGCCTCCAAGGACCAGTGCCAGCCACACATTCTGTGGCATGACCCTCTTTTCCTCTAGAGATCAACAATTCCTAATGCCAAGATAAATGCAGCAAAACTTAGAATTTGAATGTGTTCATTCAAAACTGAGCTGTTATACTGACGGGGGTACAGCGCTGTTTACCCATGACAACTCAATTATGCCTCATACCCCCAGGAAGTTATACAAAAAAGGAAAAGAACCAAGTTCTCTCTTATGGCTGACTCAGTCCTACCTCCCAGCTATTGCTGTGTGCTTAGCTATGCTCTATTTTTGTCCTTTAAGGTTTGTGAAAGGGATGACATCATTAAGCTTTTAATTTTTTTAAGTAGTGTGTTCATTCAAGACAAGAGCCTTTACTCTTTGTAAGCTGATAGTCCTTCAGCTTAAGCATGCTGTAAAGTCTGAACATTAAAAGAAATGCTGTAACAACACTACACAGAAATAGCTTGTTCCTTCTGTGACAAACAGTTTATAGAGGAAAATAAATGGGTAAGCATAGTAGGCATAAAGTCAAGCACTCAATGCATGCTGGTGTTGAATGATGAAGATTAAAACAACATCTCATTCACAGACATGATCTGTTCTGAATCAAGGCACAGTCCTGTAGGGATCTGTGTGTAATATGACTACAATAGTATGTTTTAAAAATGGAACAGAACTGAAGCCTTCTTCTTCAGTTCTTCAGGCAGCCTCAGCCCCGTGTCTTAGATTTCTAGTTCTTGACCAGAAAATTTTAAAATACAGAAGATTATTACAAGGTGCCTGTTCCAGGTTAACTCACTCAAAAAGAAATTAAGAACTTTCCTTAACTGCCTATGAAAGTGTTAAAATCTGCCTAGCACAACAGTGCATAAACTTTGATTAAATTAGTAACCTCATTAATATGAATTACCACTAATATGAAGAATTTTGATTTCTTATTATAAAGAAAAATTGAAAATGGTTAGGAAAACTGAACAAAATATTTGAATTGCATTTTGGTTTGTATTTGATCAATCACCTCTGTTCAAACTAGTGCAACTATAAAAATAGGTAAGTAGCAACCTAGGAATGAATAGCAAATGCTGCCTTTTACTCTCAGTTTGACTGAACTCCGGGAGATTATTCCCAGCTTTGTCTGGGAAATTTCAGTTCCAGTAACCACCACAGGAATGCTCCCTAATCATTTTTTTAAAGCCTTCTTTAAGGTAAATCTGAAGGACAGTTTTAACAGCATCTTCATTTAAAAAGAAATTATGTTGATTGACTCACAAGGAAGCTTAAAGTAGACTTATGTAAGAAAAAAACCCCACAGGCAAACCCTTTCGTACAATTAATGAAAAACCCTGAGAGCACAGGAAAGTAATGCAAATCACAAATCTGTGCTCCTCAGCCAAGGACTAATCACACACACATGCAGATCAACACTACTATTTGCAGCATTCTCATTTTCACTGTGCTCTGAATCCAACAGAAATGCCATGCTTTTACTCCAGATAAAACATTTTCTGGCAAATGAACTGTGGCAGTTTTGCTATTCAGCTCTTTTATTGGTATTACTGAGTTCAAGACTGGCTCAAAGTAATTTGTGGCTACCAAGTCAGTGTGCAGCAATCACTGATTAGGAAAAACTTATTCACTTTCACTGAACTGAAAAAATATGAAAGCAGCACCTATAGCTAGGAATCCTGGTCCTTTAAAAAGGGTTAAAAAAACAAATGTTGAAACAAGAGGTGGGCAGAGGACCAACAATGACTAAGAAAGAAAATAGAGCACAGGTGGCTACTGCCAGGCAAGAAGAAAAACTTTCCTGTTTCACCAGAGTCTGCAAAACACACAAGAGAAAGGACACATGATACCACTGGGAGAAAAAAGTAGTATATGACTACAAAGGTCTGATGGTCTGGCCAAATTTCAGCAGTGAGCAGTCATGGCAAACAGCTTTTTAACTCCAATTTCTTTACAAGGAAAAAAAAACAAAACAAACCTTCTAGAACTTTGAACATCTAAAAAATCCTCTCCATGCAGCAGGACTGGTGAGGACCCACCTGTCTGCTCCCCTGAATCCCAGACTCAGTCTGGAAGCCTAAACCCTCTCCTGTACTCCCACAGCCTCCTGTTACATCTCTAAGTTCTTCCACTGCCTTCTGTTGTGTTTCTACCTACAACAGCAGCACTGGCAGAAGAACACTTAGGACTGAAATAGCACCTTCATGGCAATTTAGCACACAGCCCAGGCCACCAACACCCAAAGGTGCTTGTCCCAAGCAGAGACAGAGGCTGGGAACCTCAGAGAGCTGTTCAGAGTGATTATGTCCTGAAGCCTTTACAAACGCTGGCTTGGGCAAAGGCTGATGCCGACTCCTGAGAATTGCTGGGTGCAGTGGGGAGAGAGGCACCTGGCCCGCACCACTGGTGGCACTGCTGTTCTCATCCTCCACCACACTCCACAGGCACAGGGGACTTGGATATAGGGGAAGAGGTCTGTGATCTAGGAATCTTTTCAGAAGTTAACAGCTGTCAGCAGACAACACAGTACAGGAACTTTTTTTCCCTTTATGATATATTTGCTTTCAAGTAGGTAAATGTAGCTGATATACAAATAAGTAAGTACAATACCTAACTTCAGTAGGTACTAGGGATATGAGAAGCATAACACAAGCATTCTTGAGAAGACCTGTGTTACTTGCACTGCTTCCAGTCTATGCATCCATTACTATGGATTTAAACAAACATGCTAACTTAGAAGATCTGGAGAGAAGACTGAACACATTGCAACATGCCACCCTGAAAACACAGTCTGACCTGGCCACTAACACATGAAACAAGGTGCAACCAAGTAAGGAACAAAAAAAAAAGGTATTGCATGAAGCACCCAAAATGTCACCAGAGAAGATCAAAGTAACATAAGACCATGTTCAGCAGCTCAGTGTTACACAGAAATACTGTAAAAGGAAACTGATCTAATGAAATAACTGTATTTTTTCCAGCAAATTTAAGCATTAAGAGTCATATCCACATATAAATACAAATATGTGATCAGATATTTAAACCCAAACATTTGGCATTGAGCTGGTTACAGAAAGAGGAAAAACAATGGTGCAATTAAAAATTGCAGTTAAATTAGATTTTTTTTTTTTTGGAACCACAATTCCCCATCTTTTTATTTACATCCCTAAATATGAAATATTAAATCCAAAAATAGTCAAGCACTTTGAGAGTGCTACCTTTAGTGAAGGAAGTTAAGCCAAACCTCTAGAAACTTAGTTGTATTAAAAATTTTAATTAAATAATTAAAAAAATAAAAGCTCATTCCATCCTCTTCTCTCAAAGAACTGTCACGAACTGTCCCGAATCTCCCCTTCTTCCACAGATGAAAGGGAAGAACTTTCACTGTCTGAGTTCTCTGCAGGTTCACTTCCATCTGAGGACACAGAACACAAAAAATAAACAAGCATTTAGTTTCAGCAACATTGTTTGCTCATCAAACAGAAGAAGTTTCGTATCTTCTTTTACTTCTAATCACTCTTTTCTTTAGGACAGCTATTTCATAAGACATAACCAGCTTCAAGACATAGGATAAAGCCCTGGATAGGACCTTGTTGTTGAAAGAAAGCAGGACAATGTTAAGAATTCCTTTTAGCTTTTAAATTTTGGTCTTTCAGTCAAGTAGGAAAGCAGAGTATTTATCCCCACAAAACTCTAGCCTACTGAAAATGTAACTTTGTTTTTTTTGGCTTGTTTTAAATGTTGTTTCCTGGGATGTCACAGACATCACAACTGTAATGAATTATAAATAATTTACACTTTTCTTAGCATTTCAGTTAAGATGTGGAATTACAGAGAAACTGGAAATGGAAAATTAAAATGACGTAGCTTTGTGCTTCTTTCACGTGTTCCAGCATCCCAAAGATAGTTACAAGGTATGTAAGTCCATAAGCTAAGGCTGGTGAAGTTCAAGGTGCACAATAACTTGTGCTTTGGGGCACAGCCATTGTGCTCTGCTAAGATCCTACAGTGAAACTCTCATCTCCAAAACTGGTCTTCAGCCTCACACCCCATGGATCCTTCTTTAACAAGCACTGACCCGGGTCACCTTGTGCTGATGTCATCAAATGCCACTTGGTTGGTGACACTCAAGCAGCACAAAAATAAACTACAGCAAAGCAGGCCTATGATTCACACTCTGCTCTCACTGTTATTTTCAGTATTTGATCTATGAATTTAAAGATGTTTTTGAGCATTTAGTATCAGAGGTTCCATTAAGTGAATGTTACCAAAAGGGAGCTGATGAAGTATAGCTACTGTCTGGTCAAGATAAGCTCTCCAGCTGGTGAACATGGATAATACATAGGACAGTGTGCACCTGTACAGTTTCCAAGGAATTTGTTCAAGAAAATAGAAGCCTTTCACCCAGAAACATCAGAGGTCACATTTTGTCTATATTAAATCTAGTGTATAATCAATTAACATTTATATGCCAGATATGTACTGAGTAATGCACAAAGTAAGGCCTGTGAAAGCTTCTATAATCCCCTGCTATCTTCAGCCATGACTGACCTTGTATGCTGAAATCAGAGCACCTGTAGTTTTTGCTGTTAAGCAAGTCAAGTATCAAAACATCACATAAAAGAATGTGGCAATCTTCTGACTCACAGCAATGCTCAACAGACAGATTTTACTTCTGTCTGTTACGGTAAAATTTAACAGGAATTATAGACTGTCTTCACTCAAAAAGAGCATATTTATATGGTGCTGATAGCATTGTCTATAAATTAAGATTGCCCAATCCTTCTCACTATAAAACTGTCTGCAGTTTACTTATAATATAAAATTTAAACTCTGAGTTTAAGTTTTTTCAGTGGCAATCCTCAATTTTTATTTTTCTTATGTAGTTGAAAGCTTAAGCCAAAATACTTCAGCCATTTCTGCAAAGAAAAACAGGAGAAATAGGCTTTATATTCATTAAAACCTAGCAGTTTCTCTTTGAAGGTGTCCAGCTCTAGCTATCCCCCAGTCCTTGGGGGTTACTACTTGAATCTCAGGGAGAATGGTGATCTTTTCCCATCGTGTGTGTGTTGCTGTGCCTATGAAAACTCGACTCTGTTCTTCCTGGGGAAGGGGGTAGATCTGAGATTGCTCAGGAAGGAAACAGTATTTTAGCAATTAAATTCCTGCAAGGCTTCACTTCTTGTTCTAGCCTGGATGCCCAGCAAACAGGGTCAGCAGGGTTATGGCTGCCTGAGTCCCCATGCTCAGCAGACACCCTGCCACACGTCCACCCATCAGCTGTTTGCCTGGAATGCAAAGGGAGGTCAGCCACCAGGCTCCGAGCAGGACGAGTGTCCCTCTGGGTGTGCCAGAAGGCAGAGAGGAAAGTAGTGGCAACAGGATCAGCAGGATGGATGGCTTGGGAGGAGTGGGACACCGATACAGAAAGCCATACATGGCAGAGAAACTGGACTGCAACTAACATGGAAGATGCTGGAGCAGAAAGGTCACTTCTTGGGAGATGGGAAGGGGCTAAAATACTTCTCTGATTACAACCAACTTCTCCCTGGACAGTCTGGAGGTTAACAAAAGATTTGCACTCAGCTATTATCTAATGCAACTGCTAAAGCAAACTGAAAACTGTTTTCTTCCTCCTATCATACAAAAGAAAATCACAATGATTGTGACATACTTACTAAAATCATACTTTGTCTTCCGGTAGAGTAACAGCAACAAAAAAGCCATCCAATTTTTGTATTATATACATACTTTTCCTCAAAGAATCTAAAATTACTGTCACAGGCTTCTACTCTGAACAGAAAAAGTACCAAGAGCATAGGTTCCCAACCTAACTCAAGGCCAAAGTTGATTATTAGTATCTTAACCAAGAAGATGACATAAGTTATGATAAAAGCTGTGAAAAACATGGTATTTTTGCCATTAGTGCTAACTTTTGCTATGTCATACCTAAGACATCTTAGCAGGGAGCTATTAAATTCATTTTTATGCAATCTACAGAAACAGTTAAAAACAACAACAACAAAGAGCAATGGTTCTCAAAACCTGAAATGGCTGCTAGTGTTCTCAGAACTCCTGCAGGGATGACTACTCATCAAATGATTACTGCAGCAGAGGAAGGTTACTCTCCTCAAGATTTGTACACTTGCATTGCCCTGTGACAGAGCTGTTGGTACTTCCCAGCTATTACTGGCTCTCTCTTCCCCTTCTCTTCTGCCTTTTACAGAGTCAGGCAGGTGCTGCAGCAGCATGACCTCAAAATACTGTTGTTCCATCAACACTTGAATTTATACCCTTAAAAAGACAACCTCCCTACTAGCTCAGGTGACAATGACAACCCTATACAGATTGAGTACATGAGTCAATCAATTGTAATTCCCTCCTGACCTCTAAATCAGAGGGGTACAGTTGTGAACTGAAAAGCAAGGCTCCTAGACAAGGAAATCATGGATAAACTCAAAAGCACCCAGGTTCCTGTAGGCAGTGTCTGTATGTGCACTCTGTATGGGTATCACAGGGCCCAGTCACTCAGAGCTGACCCTGACCTTATCCCCTGGCACGCTGTCTCACTCTCAGAAGCCCTGCAGGGCAGAGCAGAAGGAATTTTTGCACATCCTATCTTTGGGGGCAGACTGCTCTCACTTGGGGATCACTCAGTGAATCCAGCCAGAACAGCCAAGCTCCATGGAGGTCCAGTATCACTGGTACAATATTCTCAGTCCCCTATTTCATCAGTCAAATTATACATATGCAGATTTATACATGTAGAGAGAGCCATGATGGAGCTGCTGCAGGGAAAGAGTCATTGCAAATATATCTCAAAGCTTTTCTGCAAAAATCTGTGAGATTTAGAGACTGGCTGGACACTGAAAATTATGGGATATGATAACTAAGGTGATTAGGTGATGAGAACTGATTCCCTGCTTCAAAAGCTGAAATATCTTTCAGCAATCTCTTAGCTTCAGAAGCAGATGCTGGGACATGAAGCCTTTATATTGGGAGAAAAATGGAATTTAACTGAAAAATTAAAAGCAAATTCCTGCTAGATCTGGATTCTCTTCCAAATTAACTCCAAGATGTAATTTTTCCCTCCACAAAGTAATTTTAAAAGATAGCACTGTGCTTTTAACCCATCCAAAAACCAACTTTGCCATTATGATTTCTAATAACTATGTCACAACTCAGAACTATTTGTTCAGTTTGGAAGCTATGCTAGAAAACAGAGAACGATTCCTTTGCATGATTATCAGGTTTCCTGAAAACTCATCTTCCCCAGACAGCCTGACTCTTCAGAAATAATCAACTCTGCCAAACTTTGCTACGTAAAGAAGAATTAGCACAAGTTTGAATAGTTGTTTCACCTTAGTGGCTAAAAATATATAAAAACCCCAGTAAAACATCAATAAACAAAGTTAGAAAAAAGACATCCAATACAGCTCATGGACCTATGCCATCAGCCAGCAGTTTTATGACAAGAGCATTCCAGCTTTTCCTATAGCAATCTTTTAGCTTCAGAAGGATACACAAGACATATTGCTCATTCCTGGCAATATCCTTAACTACTGCTTATATAACTAAAATATTCAAGTAAAACATAACAGGAAATAAATACATGCTCACCTTGGCCAAGGACCACCATATCATTCTTCAGTGTTTTCAAGACCACAAATAATGTTGGATACTCAATTATTACTTTGCCTTTCAGATTGTCTAGAAGGCTTCTACTGGCATCTAGTTCATTGTACCTTAAAAATAAGAGGAAATTTACTTTGGATTTTAATACTAGCAAGGACATAATGTACATTTGCTGTGGGGAAAAAAAAAGTAAAAGGCTTTCTGGCATCTCACATGAATTTTAGGTGATAACCATTTCCAGAAGAACTACCTTGTAATTCAAACTATATATCCAGTCTTGTACTCCAACTACATAATTTTTTTAAACTCTCCTAGCATCTAAGCATAAAGAACAAAAGGAGAATGAAAGTCAAATTTCTCTACAGGTTGAAATCTTTAATATGTCTTAATGAATGTCTTTAGCAAATCAGATAAGGACACAGGGTTATAAAAATTGATACATTTATCAAAATCTGATTCTAAATTGAAAATAACGTTTTAGTATTTTACTCACGGGCTTTAACACTACAGGTTTCATTTACTTGGTTAGTAGTGTACCTTATTTATCATGTTTGCTTATGAATTACCAGCAAAGCTGTAGAAAGATGAAATACAAAGTTTATCTGAACAACTACTGAAGCACAGGTACACTGGAGCACTTAGGGCTCCGTTCTTGTAGGAGAGATATCCTAGTTCTGATACAGGAGCATTGCAGCAATCGTTTCTAAAAGATGGTATGCCAGAGCAAATCTCTGCTCACAGCACCAGCAGTGAGAAGCTCCCTGCAGAAATCCCCACACATGTGTGTGCTCCAGAGGCACAGGACTGGGATGTGCAGTCCCTTCCCAGGAAAGGGCTCCTCTTCATCCTGGAGAGTGAAATCAGGTACATAACAAATGATACCACAACAGTGAAAAGTAAACTGAGCATCCTCTCCATAACTACTCTCTCCAACTGTAATGTTCTCCCCCAGCTCTTTAACTAGAAACATGGATGTGGGATTTTGTGCAAAGGAAGGGGTGTTTTGAAGGCTTCTGAAAAAGGGACCTCGTTGCTTTCACTTGCCATAACTGAGGCATCCCAAGGATGCTCCGATGCTTTTACGCTGCAATCTGAGTTATGCAATTCTTTCTGCAAGCAGCATTACTAAATTATCACGAAGCTATTGTATCAGCTAAGGGCAAATAAAGTTCAAAACCAAAACATACTGTAGGCAGTATGGGGGGTATTTCCCATAGCTCCTCTACCTCCTCTGATCATTAACATATTATACAACTGTGTTTTCTTTTGCCAAAATCAACATGGGATAGGTGAAGGAAATTATATACTTTATGATTTACAATAATGTGTGATTAAAAGCAGTACACTGGGAGTCAACACACAAGAAGAATATTGGAGGTAAACCAGGAATTGAGTTCCTGAGTTTAAGGGAAACTTAGTTTGAGCAAAAATTCTCTTATATTCAACTTCAAATCATCATGAAAATATTTGGTTTCATGTTTCTCCCAAGCCAAAGTAATTACAACCTCTTCTTACTGAAACCCTTTAAAAGGGATAACGGTATATTACATGTGTTATTGAATGAACACATTCATAAATTGTGGATTAACACACACGAACAGAAACATATTTACTGCTTTATTTACAGTACTCTAAATGCAAAGTATGGCAATACCTTTCCTTTGGCAAGGACCTCAACAAATTCCTTTCTGCTTAAGCAAACATTTACCACCAAGAGGTTAAAGTAATTCACATGCCACAATACACTTTCCATTATCTCATATTTTAGACAAAACATCTTTAGCGTCCAGCTTGGCATAAGATAAAACATTTGTACTTAGAACTATTTTATGATAGTAAATTACTGAAGTGTTAGATCACTGAGTCAGAGCTTTATCTTTTTTTTTTGTTAAAGTAAATTTTATTGGCTGAGAGTGACAGGATTTTTAGTCCATAATGTGGGCCATACACTTCAGAAAGAATATAACAAAGGAGCTTAATGCTTCTCTTATTTAAACTTGTCTGTTACTGTATATATTATCCAAAAAACCTCAGTCTGCCACATTTTTTACTTCATACACAAGTGCAAGTTGAGATTTTCTGCTAATCCAACTGTCAGGCTCTTCCTTGACTGTGAATGCTTAAGAGATCTCAAAAGAAAATTATTATTTGTCACATCAATTCTGAAGTTTACTAAAGAACAGCTCCTGATCAAGACTGATTTTTCAGGTTATCTCAGAAAGACCAGGTCATGATAAAAACGTTCCAAATTTCATCCCAGAATTAGAACAAAGTCATACATCAGAGGGTCAGAGGGTGAACAATAGAGACCTACGGGCAAAAGAAGACCGCTCTGTAGGGTTTAACCAGAAGCCTACACACACACTTCTGATTTTTACTTATGAAAAGGCTAGACCTGTTTGGAGAAAAATGAAATGAAATGGCATTTTTTTACAAGTTTTTTAACTTCCTGAAGTGATTTTTCACCAGGATGAGCTGAGGATGTAGAGTAACACTGGCATAGTAGGCCCTTTCATGTATGGGCACCAAATTGGTCTCACCACAAGCAGGAGATAGAACAGGGAGAACATCACAATCAGGTATTACCAGATATCCTTTTATCACCACTTTTACCCACCAGTTTTGTATCATTTGGAATGCATAGCCTGCATGAGAAGAACCCATAAGGAGCTGTAACCTTCTTCAAACCCATCCTTCACTGTGCACTTCAACTGACAGCCCAGTGAAATGAGGAACCAGTGTAAGTCTACCCTTTCACTTTCATGCTCCAGGACCACCTGCAGGAAGCAACTTAACTGAGGCTGGCATCCTAAAGGAGTTCCTTCAGCCTTTCATGCCAGGATGGATTTGAGGTAAGCCTGCCTCCAAACTGACTGACCATGCCAACAAAACCACTGCCTTAACACCCATCTTCACATCTTTCTTTTAAACTCTCCCTCTGCTTTCTCTTTTCTCCCCACTGTCCTGTTCTGCACTATGGCTTCCTGATCCCTGCATTCAGCAGGACTTCTCTTTGTATGTTCCCTCTGCATCTTTTTTCCTTCCTGGTATTTACTTTCCACATATTTTCTCTTTCCCTTCCTTATGTTCCCTCAGCTTCCCTGAACAACACCCACCATCTAATAATACACTTTCCTGATTATTTTCTTGCCCCAAGCAAAGCTTTATGCCCATGTTGCAAAGCAATAAGTAGGCCTGGATTTTTTCTTAATTAGAAATGACTCCATTTATAAGGACCACAAAGAGATGATCTTAGCAGACAACCGCTTTTGATTTTAGCTGGAATGAAATAACAATAACTTTTTGAAGAATGAAAATTAAGTAGAATATGCCTGCTAGTAGGCAGTTTAAAAGCCGACAAAAATTGTGACAATTGAGAAAATTTAGCAAGATTCAGCATTCCTACATCAGTTCCCACATAAACTGTTATGTTTGCTCTATGAACAGTTGTTACCTTTCACAAAATACTGAAGTTAATGTGGCTCTGCACTTCTGATAGTATCTGTGACTTTCTGCAAAGACTAGTTTCACTATCTATAGTTATTCCACCACCTTCCAGGAATTCAACAATTCAGTCTCCTAATCTGTCTCCCACAGGCAGGAATGCCACATTAGGTCACTGCATCACAACAAGTTCCCCTCAAATGGAGCCTGTGGCTATCATTGCAGTGGCTAACTTGTCTCCATGAATTCAGACAGCAGGAAATTCCCTGCTGATCAGGTTTTCCTGAATGTCATCTACAGGAACTTTTTGTTATTTAATATTAATGAAAAAAAAAAATCTGCAATCTGGAATTAAAGATAAATTGTAGCCATGTTATTTCTTTAGTTTGGTCTTCTTGGCACTAGA
Source organism: Cettia cetti (assembly GCA_013401135.1). Taxonomy (NCBI): domain Eukaryota; kingdom Metazoa; phylum Chordata; class Aves; order Passeriformes; family Sylviidae; genus Cettia; species Cettia cetti. Next base: position 23,117 of record VZUI01064723.1, on the reverse strand, counting down.
AAAGAGAACAAACAAGTTTTAGCCATCTAAATAATTGTAAATATTACCAAAATGTGGATTTGTGTAATGACATTCATGATTTCTCTGTAAGAGCGATCAACTAAACTGCTTGCACATATTTTACACAAAGATGACTTTTCTTCCTAGAATTGAGTGGAAACATCGAGGTATTTACTTGGCATAACTCAGATACAATAAATCATGCTATCTATTTTGGGCCTAGTCCTAGAAATCCACAACCAAGTTTACGCTAACATATGGGAAGAAAAAAGGATTTTTTTTTCACCAGACCAAAGAGGGTAGCATTTCCTAGGTATCTGCATATGCCTAGAAGGGGCAAAGACAAGGTACAGCATTTAAAGTCTCTCCCAAGCACTCATTCTGAAGTGCTGCAGTACAGCAAAGATAATAACTAACAGATGGACTTTCATTCCAAAGTGGTGAATAACCTCTTCGTGTGGTTATGATTTGGTGAACATGGAAGTAGAGAAAAGCTCTCTTGAATTAGGTATGAAAGGAAAATTGGATGGCAGAAAGCAATGAATTTGATTAGTCCAGATACATGACAAAATTAGAAAATTCAATGAGCAAAACACCAGAGATCTTAGAAATAAACAATCAAACAAACAAACCCCCAAGACTTGCCATAATACTTCCATTATAACTAACTCTTAGCAACAGCCAAACAGTATGAAGGAATACTCTGCCTGAACACTCTTTTAAGGAAAGAGAATGGGAACCTAGTTCAAGCTGATATTTTAATATGAAAAAAATATATATTACAGTTTACAGAAGTATTTAAAACCTGCTCGCTCCTCCTTCCACTATTGGTTACATCTCTTCTCCTGGTCTAGGACCTCTGTAATTTGCCTCAACAGATGTTCATTAACTTCTCTTCCATACTACTGATACCTGCATAATTTAATCAATTCCAGTACAGACCAGATGCCTGGCCAAACCCTTTTCAAGTCAAGTCCCTATCTTAAGTAACACTTCTATCAAAAACATGCTTTTTCTGGAAAAAAAAAATTAGGACAAGAAACCTTCTCTTATCAACCATTTGTAGCACAAGCCTTGCTAGGAACCAACTTTAAAAGAAGAGAAGAAAAGTTGCCAGCATAGCAGAAAAGCATCTTGGACACCATCACTGTCTCTTAACTATACCTACATTTCACAGAGTACATAAAGACACAGCCAATTAATGAGAGAACTATGAAGCTGTTCCTTTTTCTTGTCATATTTCAGCCATAGTTCATCCTCAAACAATGACCATATTAAGACAAGCTGTAACAATCCAAGGTCTCCACTCTTTCATGGGCTGTAAGAGGCTCTGCCACTAGAGAAGTCTAGGAACTGTTGAAAAGTCAAATGCAAAATGGGGAGAAGAAAAACTGAACTCACAATCCCCTTCTTATGACAAACATATTTCAGGGAGTTTAACATCCTGGAAGAAAAAAAGTAATACCCAGGTGAAGATAGCAGGAACAACAACTGTCACCTAATTATTTGACACAACAGTAAATGTCCAAAAAACCTCATTGGTTTGTTCACTTCTAACCTAGAAAATATACAAAACAGTTAATGGAGAGGAGACAGAAGCAAAGTAAGAGTACAAGTATGTCACCACAGAAGCACAAAGACTGTCCTTGTTTAAGCCTCTAGAGAACGAGGCAATTGCAAAAAGGAAAAAAACACAGTAAAAGCTGTTAAATGGCAGTAATGGAAAAATATATCAATTGATGGCAAAACCCATAAAGCAGATAAGGCAATTGCTTAAACAATTTAGTGGACTGAGTTTTAAGAGTGATGTGGTAAAAGGATTCAGGATCACAATAATGATCTAAAGCTTAACTGAAGTACAGAACATTCTGCATCTTTTAGTTATAAAACAAAGTACAACAAAACAAAAGGAAAATGTGAAACCAGCAAATGTCAGTTTCTTGCATTTGGCAGAATTTGGTGCAAAGAATACAGAAATAAAGTGATACTGAATTTCAAGAATGCAAATACTTTCCCCATCTCATAAGACATAATGAAAAAAAGAGAACAAAAATCCAGCAGCAAGTAAAGATGTTATAATTCAAGTCCATCACGGCAATAGTTCTTTACACACATGGGAATTTACTTACTTTGTGAAGCCAGGCAGCTTCACAAACTGCTCAAAATCTCAAGGTTTATAACTCTTTAAATATTATAGAGCTGACATATGAAAAAAATGTAAACCACGATCATGTAAGGCCACTATATGACTTATATAAAGGAACAAACAGCCTAAGTTAACGCTAGCCAGAAGACTTACTGTGAATATGAAATTTCACAAGGGAAAAGTTCTGATTAATAAGACAAGAGAGCTGGCTACTGCAGATGAATGCCTTAAGTTTCAAAAACTGAAAAGGTATCAGTGGCATATTTAGTAACGGTAAAAGCTGTGCATGGTTCCCCAAAAATGCAGAGAAGTCAAAATATGAAACTTGTACCACTAATGCAATACTGGCATGGTCACAGGGAAAAAGCCAATATTGTGGCCAATTAATCTACTTTAATGACAGCATACTGATACACAGCCCCATGAAACCTAACCATGAACAATTGTAGAGGTCCAAGTTGTACCAAGGAGTATCAAAGGAGGCAATGAAAAACACTTAATACATGAAGTTCAGGAAACTAATACATCAAATCTCATTTGACAAATTAACATAAGCAAGCAGTACACGACTAAATTAAACAAATAAAAAAGTGATGAGAAATCAGTCATTGTTAATTGACAATACTTTCCTTATTATGCTTGGGTTAATCTAATGAACCTCCACTTCAGGAAGAATTGATCTTTCTCTAATTCTGAATCGCTGAATAGCAAGTATTAACTTCCAAATTTAGCTCATATGGAAGAGTGTCTAAATACCTTTACCACTCTGTATAGAATGGTGGAAACATATTCACGAATTTCATACTTATTTTCATGGGAATCAGAGTACCATAAACATTCCATTAAGGTAACTGGTTACCAATGCTTCAGAATGAAAAGGAAAAGCTATGAAGTAACAAAACCAAATTATTCTCTTGGGAAACAAGCAGGAAGGTCAATTCCGTACTTGGCAACCTTGAAACAATCAGCCCTAGCTCACTTCCCTCAAAAAAGAGGAAAAAAAGAGGGATTCCCTTCTGGCAGGATCAGAAGGAAATAACAGGTTTTCTCTTTCCTGAAGGAACATGCAGAAGTTGACCTCTCCCCTGACTCTTTAAAAACACTGATGGCTATGCTGCCATGTTTTCACAGTGCTGCAGATTCCAAGTCTAGCCTATCACTTCAACTAGCCAGGGCAGATTTTGCATCTTTGCTTCTAGAGACCTTTTCAGCTTTCCCATGCTCATGGTCCCTGAAATTAAGGAACTATACTTACTTTAAGTCACCATCTCATTTTTTTTTCTTCCAAGAAACCAGCAGCAAATCCTCTTCAGAAAAATATTTTAACTGCAACCCACAGAGTTGAATTAAGCCCTACTATAGAGCATCACTTTGGCTCTACAGCTCATTTCCACCAGCTCTTTCCCTCAGCCAAGGGGCTATAGATAATGCAATAGGGTTTTTCCAACTATAGCATTTCCTTGAATTTCATAGCCTGTTTTCCTGCCTTCAAGTCTGCCTTATATGTGCATACTGCACAGATGAACTTCCATGAAGATGTTTTCCATACTACACATATGTTACATAGGTACATACATACAGTGGAGTTCCACTGTTCTCCAGCAGAAATGGCAGGCTGGAGAAAACTGCAAGATTTGCTCTTGAAACAGTCTCTTCTAGCTGCACGTTCTAAGAGAGGACAGAAAACTTGCCTGTGCACGTGCTGGGTAGGCTGTTCCTGTGCCTTAAACCCAGACACAATGAAAAAAGAGGATACTGTGTACAGTTTTTCTGGTTTAAAATTTGGGGTCTGCCTACCTGCTTTGCAAGCATGAAGTGTCTGAGGGTCTTCAGATCTGCCTGTGGTGCTTACAGAACGCCACTACTTAACTGGACAGGTCAAACTACTGGCTGAAGCCAACTGTACACTTCTATTGTTCTCTCATCCTCCACCTCTTTACTTACATATTCCTCCTCTGCAAGTTGTCTGGATTTAACTTGCTGCACTAAAGACAGAAGAATTTTTGAGTGGAGGTTATGATTTCAAATAAATCTTTGTGCAATAAATGTCTCAGTCAGCAACTCTCTGGGACACACTAGAAACCCTAAAGCAATACCATTAATTATAAAACAGTTAATCCAAAAGAATTCAGCATGGGTTACAAAACACTGGATTGTTACTTTAAAAAAAACAGGCGTCTACTGGTTCATAAAGGAATCCCTTTCAAGAAAAAAAATGATTGCACAAGATAGTAAGATGGACAAATTCTGGGTTTTTTTGAAATCATCCCAAAAATCTTTTGAAAGGTCAAGTAATTGTAGTCAGACATCACAAACATTTAGCTATGCATGCTACAGATTCTGACCATACACATTTACTCTACTCAGCAATGAGTAGTTTTTTGCTTTCCATTTCTGTTGTGTAACAGAGGATTTCAACGAAGAATGTAAGTAGCTAGGAAGGAAAGTGACTGTTTTTTACAGTAAAAGCTGTGTAAGCTGGCATCTGCTGCTCTGCGTCACTTTTGTCAGCAGAGAGACTGATGTTCAGATATAAAGAAAGAGCACATGAAAATGACACTGAAATGGCTGCAGTAACAAACTAGGAAGCCTGAAATGACCGGCAGGAAAATGTAAGGAAGTATTCAGTGAGAAAAGCAAGAAGTTTTAATTAAAAAACCCCCACAAACCCAAATCCAACACTGGGGAAAAAACAGCAGCAAGTATTAATACACAGGAGTGCTGTGTTTAAGAAACAGACTACAGACCAAATTCTATTTCCCCTTGAACAGCACGAAGTCACCAGTGCCTGACTACAGTTGTGCAGTGAAGAATGACTATTGTAAGCTGGCTCCCTGCTTTTGTAAAACTGGCAGAGCTGCTTTTGTGCCAGCTGCTGCGAGCTACAGAGGAGTAATGAATTCTACTGCCAATCTTCTGGCATAGGTTAAAGCCAGCTTGGGGTCTGTTCCAACTCATGCCAACGCCAGCAGTTCAGCCAAAGGATTTGTATCCTTCAGTCCTGTCTCACGTATATCGTCTACTACACAAATGTGAAAAGAAAATGCTTCCTAAGTAAGACTTGAGAATCGTAAATAAAACACACCACTTTTCAACATTTGCAGAAAATGCAAAGGAGGAAATAATATTTGAAATGTGCAAATTCTAGTACACTTGTTTTGCAAGAGGAAGTAGAATTTTTGAATCGAGGTCATAATATGATAAAAAGAATTGATCCAGGCACCACATCAACAGCAGTGCCTTTTAAAACAAACTGAGCTATGTGTGAAAAGCAGAAAGCAAAGACTCTAAGTTCTCTTGGTTTTACATGAAGTTACTCACAAATGATAATGAAGAAGGAAGTGCCCAAGCAAGAGAGCATGACAAACTAAGGAAAATATTAACAGATCAATACTTGAGGTTACCTTCAACGTATTTCACTAACAGGGTTTTTAAAATAATCTTATAGTAACTGGCAAAACAAGTATCTAATAGACATTTCTAAAGATAAGGAAATAAGTAATCTAAATGCTATATTTAAAAAATGTGGTTCCATTACATTTCTACTACTTTTTGAATTCCAGGATAATTTTCCAAAAGCCTGTTGGCTTCTTTGCACATACTAAGACAAAAAGCTTCACCTTCCTAAAGCTATTACTGTGACTACTGCAACCTACTGAAGTGGTCTAACCCATAGTTATTTAAAAACAATAGACTACAAAAGAAAATTCTCTTTGAGCACAGAGCTAAGTCATCCAAGGAAATAACTCTCATTTCTGCCAGCTGATCTTGAGACAGGGAAGTGATCCAAAATGACTAACATCATCCAGCCTTCTGGAAAGCAACTGAATTAAATCAGTTAAAGCAAAAGAAGTGTTCACCACCATAAAACAATGGCATTTAGTAGAGGAGAACCTCTGATACTTGTTTAGCAGATTTTCTTCTCTGTGGTCCACAAGAATTAAGTGACAAACATGCCATTATTCTCATGTGCCCCAGCCAGTGCCACCACAGACAGTTAAGAAGCCCCTTGATGTTAGAACTGGGACAAAAATCCTTTCTGGAATTTTTTGCTTTCTGAATAATTGAAGCATGAGCTACACCAGTACCACTGATACAGAAAACAATTCTACAACTGATTCTGTATCCATCCCTGTATGATGTGGCAGTTTTACAACAGGAAAGTGACAGGATACAGTCTGGTACAGTTCTGTATTCCAGCTCTACTGGATTTGCTGCTGAAAACAGCAGCCTTTGCAAACCAGACTGTATTTTCCAGGCACCTAAATATTCTTCCAGTGCCTGCTCCAACCTTCAAATCTCCAAGAAATTTTCTGCAACAACTTATTCTGAAACAATGCTACTTTGATTAGGCCAAAAAAGAACACTACCATATAAAAGATCTAACACTGGTGTTTAAGAAAGCATTATTTTTTAATTCTATTAAATCCAATTCATGTGATTAAAGTGTCAGCTCTCTGAATTAGATTCATGCAAGATGTTACTGAAGCCAGTAAAAGATATTTAATTTGTATGGTTCAATCTCATTTATTTAACTGTCTCGCAAAGTATCTACTGCAAATTAAGTTTAAGTTGCAGTTATTTCTCTTATAGAAATAGGATCATCTTATATGAGAAGGCTGAGTAAATTAATTTCTCATTACGTATCTGCAGTTAAAGAACAACCTAACTCTGACTACTAACTTACTAATAAAAAAGACCAAGGATCTGTTTGATTTTGGGAAGGACTGATTGGTTTATTGGTTTATTTTTTTTTGTTGCACAAAGCCTGATAAGGCTATTCTCAGGAAAATGGGAAGGTGTATTTCCCAAACCACACTGTGTAATTTGGCTGTTGCACCTTTCCTTTCCTTACTGGAAAAAGCAATACTCTTACCATATGAAGTCATTTTGAAGGCATCCCAAATAAAGGTCTGAAGACATTCAGGACACTAATCTATCCTGAAGAAAGAAAATACTACTTTATGAAAGAATGTAGACTACAAAAATCATCCAAGAGGCAGAAGTTAAACCTTTCTTGGAATAGTTACAGCCAAGGAGAGAATGGACACCAATGCTAACTAAATATTGCACAACTGGTGATCGAAGCAAACAGTAACAAATGCAAAACTATTCTGATCCATTCAAATGCAGATTTTTTCCAAACTTCATTTAAAACCAAGAGGTTTTAAACGGAGAAGAGAGATATGTAAGGCTTGTTTTTGAAACCCCTCTTTTGCAAGATTCCTCATAAATTAAGTGTAGCAAATGAGAAGATAACCCCAGTGTAACTAAGAGTTACAGAGCATGAGATGACAGGTGACAGGTAAAGCTGAGAAGACATGAGGAGAAATTATGCTTTAGGTTACCCCAATTAACTGTGGAGTGCTACTAATTCATACTGAAAGCAATTCTTACAAGGTGGTTTTAGAGAAGACAGAAATAAGAATTTATTATAAAGTTCTCTAAGAACTGTCACCACTGATGGTGAAAGACACATAGCAAGAAGAAAGCAAGCACCGTGTTTGGCAGCTATACAGGATACCTGCACACCAGTGGCTTTTTGAAGTTCTACAGAATGCCTGTGAGAAAGAAGAAATCAGTACTTCATGGCTAATTTATATTTCTGGAGAAAAGAAAAAAAAATAAAACCCCAAAAATTTAAAGCATTCTACAAAGGACCTTCAAACTAAATGGATGATTTGCTGTGAAACACAGAAACCAGCCAAAACAAAACCACAAACTCCTGTTTCATAAACAATTGCAGGAAGCACTAAAAATCCTTCTGTAACATACTTATCTTAAAACTAGAAGACTAGCATTTTATAATCCTGCTAAGATACTCTCTGAAACATGCACTTTCTCAATAATACAATATTGTAACTATGAAAAAGATTTTTTCCAAAAGGTTCTGCTAAGCCTAAACCCAACATCTTATGTAACAAAATATGCTTACAACTTTTCTATCATCTAGTGCTTGTGGAGAAGAAATTTTTCTGGTGGGCACAGAAGTTGTAGATAACAAAACATTCATGTAAGACTTACATGTATGAGTAGCCTACATCAACCCCACTCCTTCAGTCTGCCACAAAGTAATGGAAGAGCATTTTGCCATACAGGAATATACAGCCTAAAATCACCCAGAATGAGGAGGCACAGGATGAGAAATTACACTGAGCTGACAGTGGCATTCAAGGCTACACAAACCAGCAGTCAGAGCTCTCTGCTGTTAAAGAAACATAGACAAAGAAAGGTGATGGAGCTCTGTCTCCACTCAGTTTTTGATGCATAGGGAAGACTAAGCAGCAAGCTGGTCATGTTTCAATCACAAGTACTTCCACTGCAATTCCAGGTATTCATTCATAGAGTACCAGCCAACACTCTCCAATTAACTTAGGGGTGAGCAACCAAAGGAGAAGAAATCAAAACGAATTCTCTTATTTAACTGTAATGCAACTACAGTAAAAATCTGAATTTCCTCAGTCTTTGTCACAACAACTGTGCTGAGAGTGCCTGCTGGCACACAGTTTATGTCGACAGAGGTGACTTTATGCTGACACAGCGGTCCCATCATTTTAAACAAACTTTGTTCTTTCCTTTCAGAGGAGGAATTTTTTTTTCAGTATGCTGTTTCCTTGACCTGTCTGCACTGCCCCAGCTGGGCCTGCTCCACCAACTTACATGAAGAGATTCACATAATTTCCAAGTGAGGAACTGCAGTTCTCAAGTCAAAGGACACTTCTATTTTAACTTTCTACTGGTTTTCCTGTACTTTAAAATTTACATTCACTAAGTGGGATAAACACCAATTACTCCAACCTCCTTATCAACCTGATTCTGGGAATATAGATGAGTCTCAGACTTGAGAATATTTAGGTTAATTCAATTTAATGAAACGAATTCCTGCTCAAATCTGTGACATAAGAAAACACTATAGATACTTCAGAAGAGGCAAATGGTTAAGTAACAAAAAATCTCTAATGAGCGGAGAGATAGTCAACTTCTATATTAAATTGGTTTCTTTCCCAAATCTTCTACACAGCTGTTAAAAAAGCAACTTTTCCTTCTTTCTTAAAAAAGGAAAAACCACTCTCAAGGTGTTTTCAGCTCCTGACACCACCCCACCAAAAGAAGGCTGGAAGGCACAGGGAGAAAACACAGTGAGGACAGCTGATCCCAATCGGCCAAAGGGATATTCCAAACCATATCACATATGGTCAACATTAAAGGCAAATTAAATTAAATTAAAGGCAAAGCTGGCTGGGGGCTGCTGATTTGGAACTGGCTGGACACTGGCAAGTGGCTGGTAAGCAACGTCACTAGGCATCACTTATTTTGTATATTAATTCTTTTATCATTCTCATCCTTTCCCTTTTTGTCCTATTAAACTATCTTTATCTCAACACAAGAATTCTAATTTTTTCTTTCTGAATCTCTTCCCCGTCCCCCTGGGGACGTGGGATGTTGAGTGAATGCCTGAGCTGTATTTAGCTGTCTGCTAGGTTAAAACATGACATCCAGTCAGCAGGGACCTCCTCAGACCCCAAGGCCTTTAATACATGATCCAAAGGGGTCTTGCCATAACATCCAATACCTCTTTCAGAACTCTGGGATGAAACCCATCAGGCTCCATGGACTTTTGAATATTCAGCTGGTCCCTTAAAATTTAGTGTCCACAAATGAGAACTCACTGTTCCCACATTTACAACACTCAGATATAGGGTGCTGAGTGCAAGGCCTTTCATGTTTTCTCCCCGCATAATATAAGAACCAGGGCTCTGTATTTTCAAATTCAGCTAAAAACAACAGGTTTCTAGCTAGCAATTCTGATGGCAAATGTTACAACCATATTTCAAATAAAGATTGCAAAGAGAAAAAAAATCAATCAAAATCATCAAGAGTTTGCACTTGAATTTGAATTGAAAAGTATATTACACATTTTTTAATATTACTGGGAAAAAACCCCAGCATAAACTCAAAGCTAAGTCACAGCTGAAATTCTTACAGCATACCCTTATTCCCCCCTTAGAAATAATGTATCATATTTTAGGGAAGCATATTATTTACATTTGTTACAGTTGAAGACAAGAATGTACTTTCAGATGCCTAACTAGGAATCACTGGTGAACCACAGTAAGTTATGATTCTAAGCTGATACATATCCTTTTCAGTAACAATGACAACAGGGTGGAGCATTCAGAATGGTATTTATACTAGCAAAAATATTTCTTATAAGTTTAATTTTGAAGTTCATGATTGTCTGTTCTGAAAACAAAGAAAACAATTCTGCACAAGTCTGAATTCTGAGGACACAAAAGCCCACACTCAGAAATATGGTAACATGAAGAGTGACGAGCAAGTAACTTTGAGAAAAATGTGTAATTTCAGATGCAGTGACTGGACTGCAATAAACACATAATTTTTGCTGCAACGATTTAAAAAGATAACTCTCATTGACTATCACTCCAGCTTCCTCTGGGAAGTTAACATATCCACAGAGGAACTTCCAGAAAGAAATGGATATATGCATTTCTGTGGGTCAATACATTTATTTAGCATTTTAACACAAACCTGTGTTCTGTTACATTGGCATGGACTGCTGCTGAAGCAGCTTAGGTACGGGCACTTACTCAGTAATTGCACTGAAATGTCAATGCTGACAACATTAAAAGATAAAGAATTAGCATTTCTAACAAATCATTTTTATAAATGATGTTTAATCCATGAGATTATGTAATCTCCAATTGAAGAAACGTGTTAAATCTTCTTGTATTTTTAATTAGTAAGCACATAAACTGGAGAACCACCTTACCTAACAGAGTTTCGGTTCCTGTTTTCTATTTTCATTAAAATTCGTACATCTGATTGAGGAGATGCTGTATAGATTTTTAATCTGGAAAGAAAAAGTAGCAAAAATGCAGAAATTATGTACAATGACTTTTCTTCCTGTCATCCATAGGAGATGGATATCTTATGTCAACAGCCAAAATAATGTATTTTTTTTTAATTTAAACAATAATTTGTCACATATTAGGTGTTTTCCATAAATGAGGGTTGTAATTATTAGCACATTTTTCTAACTATTCTGAAGCTTAACTGTCACCTCCACTGAGGTTAATTACGATAACATTTTTCAGAATTACAGTTGCTTTATTTGGTCCTTATGCTATGAGTCAGTTTCTTAAATTTTCTGCTGGTTTAAATTTGGTGGCTGTACCCCAGGGTTAGTTGGTTGGTTTTCATCACTGGAATGGAAGATGTACAGCTGACTAGGAACTCAGCTCTTCAAGCTGATAGTACAACTAATTCAAGCCATGTATTCACAACCATCCCTTTTATTAGTGCATTAGATCAACTAGGCAGGCAAGTTCTTCAATACACACCTTTGACAAACTACAGGATCCGACTCCACTGGATCAATGTATGGCTTGAGGATATCAGCAAGTGTTTTATCGTCAGGCACCCTTTCAGCAAAGATGAAAATCAAGCAGGTGAGACATTGTTTATCATGCACACAAATATCTATTGTGAGTCACCTGGAGGAAGCTGCATTTTAGCACACTACAGTGGCACAGAGGAGTAGTTTATGGGAGGATCATAAATGTGTATCAATACTGCACAGTATATGGGCAGCTTTATCTCAGTTTCAGCACTGGGATTTCACAGGCACGTATGAGGAGCAAACAGATGCATATCTCTAGTTTCTAACCCTGAAAAAGAAGTGTGCTGCTCCTGCAGCCCTAGAACTAGACAGGGACATACTTCTCATCTCCCCTCATGGTAGGAAAAAAGAAGAAACATCAATAAAAACTATTTTTGCCTTTTCAAAATGTGTTTGTGGACTTTCCTACACAGCAAACAATGCAACCATTTCACCCTGTATGAAGGTCAGCTCCAGAGTGCAGGTGAGGAGGGGTGGCAAATTGTGCTGAACATCTGCTCCATGAGAAGAGAGCGTGTTAGCTGTAGGGGTACTACTGTTATGAATACAAAGCTCTCTATTTACATAGGGAAAAGGACTAACTAATATTATGCCTGATTTGGAAAGTCTGCTAGCTTTCAGAGAGAAAAGGACTACACAACTTTCAATATTTTTTAGATTGAAATGCCCTTTCATCTAAGACTAAAATTAATACCTAAGTTCACCTTGTATAACAGAACTCAGTAAGAATTGATCAAAATATTTTACAGTTCAACTTAAGCAGAATAATTTAAACTTTATAAGTATCTTTTTTAAAGCTCTGTACCCTTTTAAAGTGTATTCAGCATGACAGTGAGGAAATACGAGCTTCAAATGCCAGTAGAACTTGTTCTCCCTGAAAACAAAAAGAAATGCATATTTTTAGTCTTAGTTGGTAACAACTACCATTTTTTTCTGTGATAAAGCTTTGTAACCTACAGCATGGGTGCAGAATATGTGGTTAAGATTTTGAGTGGCTTCAAAGAGTAAAAGGGGCATGCACAGAAGCTGAGATGTCCTTTGAAAGATGCAATGCTCCCACACCCTGCTAAATTTCAAGTCCTTATGGGATGAAAATCTGTTCCTTACAAATACAAGAGGATATCATCAATTAACTGATCAGCAGTATTTCACATTTTAAAAGTGAGTATATTTCAGCTGCCCTTTAATTTCAGAAAAGGAAACTGGTTTTTGGCATATCACCCAGGACAGATCAGCAAACCTCTGCAACAATAATATCCAGAGTCCCAGCTGAGGCCGGGTCCTACAGAACACAGGGGATTCAACTCCTTCCAGCAATGATGGCCTCAACAGAAAATGTGTTATGGCCAGGGAAGGAAGCTGCCTTCTGGCATAACACGGATAAGAGAAGTTAGAAAGAACAAACGTTTTACAGAAAGATTATAAAACTTATGGTACAGACAAAGTGATGTCACATTCCTTCCTTCTGTTATGTTAGTTGTTATTTTTAAGACTCACCTCCCCTTTCCAGCTAGCATAAATAATAACTGAGAACAGAAGCATAGCTCAAGAGCAGTGTTTCTAGAGAATACTTTGCTAGGTCAGGTAGTCTCTACTTGCTTTTTTGCTCATTTGAAGAAAATCTGCAGAAACTTTTCTAAAAGAATTCCCTAAAGAAAGCACAATCCAAAAGGTAGGTTCCTGGCTTTTTGCTCTAGTTCAGAAATTCACACTCATGACAAACAGCAAAGATTTAGAAATCAGAGCTCAAACACCTATGAAGCACAGGGACATCAAATGGTGTCTTTTTTTAAAACTACTTTTTAAAATGTTATTTAAGACCTACGAATCATTGCATCCAGGATAATCACCCTCAGTTATGCAAAGATTCTGGTCTACAATAAAAAGTAAACACAGTGTTGTTCCAACATGTTGTTTGTTTATCAGGCAAGTGAAACATTATCCAGCAGAGAGGAGTGTACGTGCATCCACTTGCAAAATAGTAAACTTAGCTGCTAAGATCAATTAACTGTGATATCAAGTTTAAAATTTTTATAAAGTGACCTTATCAAATAAGTAATTCCCTTACTAGTTGTTCCTAGGAGAAAAGTGAGCTTTATAGTTGAATTATACTTTCTGGAGTATAAGTAAAATCAGATGTATTAGTATTTACCAAAAAAAGAGCATGCAGGAACCCCTAGCTCCAGGAAAGTAATAATTAGAATAAAACAAATTAATGAAGCCCATGGTCCCCAAAGCAATGTGTGCTTCAGCAGAGTTGTGCTGCATGCCTTGTGATTCCTCCCTTCTCTCTGCTCATGTTTGTTAAAGTGGAGAATGAGAATGCCTTGAATGAGGTGGAATTAGAGGAGAACAGGTCTGGAAGAGGTAAGAAGATTGTATGACCAGAGGTGGAAAACAGAAAACCTTTTTAATCATATAGCATAAATATAACCAGAAGCTAGCACAGTAGTTGGGCCCATGAATTTTATGCTATTTTGCATACTGGTATGACAGTTTTAAACTACCAAACTGCAAAATGTTTTGAAATAACTGAAAACAATTGAGTGGAATTTTGGGGTTTTTTTTACAAGATAAGAAAAACTAGATTTTGCAATTCTTTTCTTGACAGCTGAAGGAAGCACCAATGCTATCATACACACAGAGCAAACTGGAATATCAATAGGGTTATGTAACCAGTTCAGCTCCGTTGCAATTAGCTTGTGATTCCTCTCAGTTAATATCTGCCATTTAACATGGAATGGTGTTATGTCAAAGCAAGCTCCCAGGGAGACTACTAAAAGCTTAGGACACAGAAATAGCATCACTATCATTAGCTGAAGGAAATGCTTATGATGGGCACATTTATTAAAATGTTTGTAAGGACTGCTCAGATGAGGGATTGCTCTATGTTAAGTAACATGAGGCTTGCTAGCATGTTTTCATGTAACTCACCATCTTCCACAGTTTTTCCAAACAGGCCATGTTTATCTACTCTAAGTGACCAACCCTTTCTGCAACACTTTGATCTTTAAATCAAGACAGCCAAAGCACAAGAGACACAAACCATGACACAGCTCAGAGAAACATGCAGGTGGCCCAAAGGACTGTCTCTAACACTGTCACTTGAAAAAGAAATGCTCCAAAAAGAACTTCTAGTTATCTGTAACCTGTTGCTGGGAACACTCTGCATGTGTCTGTACAAACGCTTGTCACACAGCACATCCTCATTTCATATGCAAGACTGATTCCCTGTGGGCTCACTGAGGCAGACTCAGTTCATCACTGCAGCTGTAAAATCAGCTTAAGAGAATTCTTCTCAGACTTCCGCCCTCCCTCCCCCTTCCAGGCACAATCTAGTCTATGGAATAGTGCACAGAAAGTGCTGTGAATCAGGGAAGCTGAAGTAAAAAAGCTCATTTCTCATAAAAAAGTTCCACTTTGAAAAACCAGAAATATGGATTTTTTTTTCCTCAGGAAACTCATACCTTAACTGGCAATTAATGACTTCATCTCTCTACAAAATACTCTTGCCTGAAAGTAAATGGCAAGCAGAAAGAGGCAAGACAGTTTAAGAATTGGATAGAAGCAGGAAAGCAAAAAAGAAGCTTGGAACAGGAATACCCTCATACTCTTCACTGTACAATGAAGTCTTGGAAAACACCCTGCTGTGTGCCTGTTGTTAAAGTGAAGCATCCCTCACCCCTGATATGTGCCCAGAGAATTTGATGTCAACTGTAGATGCTATCAAAGCTTCTTCACAAGAAGTTCTGATCAAAGTTAGATATCCTGGCTCCAGATCTCACTGACTTCGTTTTCCGTTATGGCTCACCAGGACAGTATTTCCTTCAAATGCAACGGACATGTAGTATGTTCATTTTCTAAATGAAAATGCCTAATTGAGTAAGTCATCTGCACTTGAGCAACAGCTCACTCCATGAAGCATTTCATGCCACTCTGTTGCCATGGAATGCTCCTCCAATACTGCCCTGGTTTTTTGGATACCAAGGCACTGACTATAAATTACCAAACAGCAGAGATCTGGGTGACGCACAAGCACATCAGAGATGTCAGTAAAAGCAGCATCACAGCCCATCCCTGCGCTGCTGGGTTTCATTGCTGGCTGCTTCAGCAGCATGGAAATGGATCAGAGGGAAAAGGAGCCAAGCACCTCTCTCTCCCTGCCTGAGATGCAGATGCAAAATACATTCAGAACTTCACAGGCTGTTTCACAACTACAGATCAAAAAAAAGGAACTTTTCATTTCTCCTAAAACTTCCAAAACCTTATTTTGTCATCAACTGTAGTTGTATGATTTCAATTTTTTTCACAGCAGCAATGGAAACATTTTTACTTCTGATGTTACAAAGCCAGTACAGTACATACAAAGTGGCTATCTCCTCCAGCTGGCTCTCAGAATAACTGCAAAAATTTTCTCTACCTTTACAGTTACTGCAGTACCTAAGATACTCAAAAAACTGTGACTGTAGATAGTACAGCTGCTGGGAATTACAAGACTGATCTATAAAAGATTCTGGACTTGGACATACCTGTTTAAATGCCCTGGCAGATTTCTAGAAGCGTCTAATGTTTATGCCTTTAAAATTATATGAAATATCTCATAAAGCTTAACGTTCTTACCTAGGCTTCCTCTGAGCATTTCCTCTCAGTTTTGTCTAGAATGCAGTAGAACTGTTTTAAATGTGTTCAGAAGGTGTTTTTAAATGTGTGGGCATGTATATATGTATGCAAATGAAAATATTTATTGACAAAAATTCCAAATTTATCACATCTTAAGACATCAATTGCAGTTCTGGCTCTACAGAAGTATTTCACCGCCAGCCTGTCAAAGACAGTGACTCACTGATGGTTTCAGTTTAGCAACCAGTATTCTTAAAACATTAGTATACAAGATATCTTACATCAAAATGCAAATACTGTAGTATTTCCTGTCTTTTTAATTTTGAATTCACAAAAGTGATTATAAGGACATGAAGTTGAATGACAGAGCAGTTACCCTGTCATCTGACAATACCCAGTTCTCTCTCAGACTGCACTGAAGTTTAATTGAAGCAGTGGACATTCAGCTCATATAGTTTTGGATAATATTGCCTTCCTCAACTTCCATTAGCAACTTAGCTTTCTTCCTGGGTCTAAGAAAGCAAGCAAATGATGTACTAAGTAACAGCTAAATTCAAGTTTAACAGCTCCAGTGGTGTCATATAAAGTCAAAACCCAGCTCAGAAAACTCCTTGCTATATTCTCAAAATCAACACTTCAAAAAATAATTTTAATTATCTCTACCTAGCTAAGGATTATAGCTGACATTTTACAGCTTCCAGGTGTACCTCAAAGTGTAACACTAATGATCTCCTAAATTATGCTAATCCCAAATCTGCACACTGCATTTTTTTCTCACCATTACATGGAAGAGGAGAGGTAATATAAAAACTTCCTCCATCTCCCACATATATTCCTCTGACCAGATGTTCCCAAGGCTGCAAGCATGCTTGCTACAAGGGAGGTTTGTAGTCCTCTGGCCCCTCTTGGTGGGGAGGAGAGGTGAAAAAGATTTTGTCTGGGAGACATGCTGTGGATGGAGGGTGCAGGAGGCTGGCTGGAGATGTCTATGACAGTGCAAGCAGCAGGGAGGGCTGAAGGAGAGCAGCACCAGCTGCAGAGCTCAGGAAACTGCACTGCCCCATTTCAGTGTCTCACTACATCATCTCCTGCCAGGGAACAGGAGCCACGGACTTGCAAGCTCATTCCCCTCTTCCCATTTGACCTGCTGGCTGGAGCTTCCCAGTTGGTGCTCCTGCCCTTGGTTTCAGCCTGGCCTCATCCTTCACCCCTTTCCCAGAGGCCTGCTATCCCAGCAATTCACTCCAACAACTCCATGGCAGAATGTATCCAGTGGGAAACGCTCAGCTGTACTGAAAATAAGGCACCACAGGAAATGTAAGGCGAGGCAGCACTTAAAAAATAATTTATGAGTAAGAAATCAGATGCACCACGAGTTGACACTCTGGACTCAGACACTACTTTCTAATGACCCTCCATTACCTAGATACTCAATATTACACATCGGCCTAATCCACGTGTTGCCTAGCTTTGGCACGTATATTTTCACAACATCGAATTTAGCAAACAAATTCAGGAAATGGAATCCAGGAAATGAAGTCTGGTTAAGACATGGAAATGACACTGATCTGTCCTCCAGCACTGGCACAGGCAGGGGATGACACAAGAATACATCTTGTACTTCCTAGTCCTGGATTACTCTCATTCCTGCCTTGTACTGCCCAACAGCTTGGCTCGCAGGGAGAGTGTCAAGAGGACATGGGAGAAGCCTGTTCTCAGTTTTCCACGCACAGATGTTGAGCAGCTTCCAGCCTCCACCCTCTGGAGCAATCTGCCTACAAATCTCGACTGACAAACAGCATGAGAAGGGGCCCACATCTACAGGAGAGGGACACACCAGACCCTGAGCACTATCTGGTGCTGAGCTCATACAATGGATATACGACTATTTGCACTTTACCTCATTTCAATGTGATATTCAACAAAATGCTATGGCTGTCATGAAGTTCCATGACTCAGGTGCTAAATGCCTGATAATCACTGGTTTGACCAAACTTGATTTCTTAGAACCCATTTAAAGAGAGTAGGCAGTACATGCCAATTAAAAAAACAAATCAAACAATAAAAAAAAAAAACAACCCACCAAAAACCTGACAATAATTTTTAATCTGCATCACTGAATTCAAACAGCCCATTGTTGTGTAAGTAACAGTAGCAGCAATAGAGAGGAAATATATCCTTTGTGTAATAATCACTGAGCATTTCCATACAGAATTTGCAAGAAAAGGAGAGTTATTTCCTATGCTCTTCAGGACAGAGAATATTATCAAGTCCTTTCTGGTGGGATGTAGAAGTCCCAGAGAAGCTACCATTTCACAGCAACAACAAAAGTTCCCCAGGACTTTAAGAATGACACCAACCAGTAAGGCATTCTACCAGAAAGCCTATGAAATATTTCCATGCTTATTTGCCAAGAAGTCACCTTCTTTGCCCCATTCTTTTAGTTTTTAAAAAATCTGCTTCTGTTAAAACAACAATAAGTATGCAAAACACATGAAAGCATCATCTTCTCACAGTTTAATTTGTCCCCAATACAAGCTACACTTCAGCGTGTACCCAAAAAGGCTTTCTAGAGTAGAAAGAAAATGGCACATGAAGACAAATGTCTTGTCAGTACTGCACTGTACTATGCCCAGGATCTTCCCACTGGTGTCAATGTATCCCTCCCTGGATCTGTCCCCAGCATTCCTGGGCTTCCTGCACTTGCTCTTGAGGGCTGCTCCTTACCCTGTACTTGCTAAGTGCGTTTACCTTGTTTTATCTGTAACATTGTGGAAATTCGCCATTAAAGCCTGAGATACTTCTTCCAGCATGAGACTAGCAAAAGGGATCTGTCTAAAGTAGAGCATGCAGCCAAATACAGGGAAGTCAGTACAGAGGGAGACAACCTCTGCAAGGTCTGGGAGAGACCTGGTCTGTTCTCAGAGGAGACCCATAAATCTGGGGCAGGAGAGGAGAAAATACCTCAGATTTCCCTTTCCATTGGGTTCAGTTCTCTAACAGAACTGGTAAAATACGTAACTTTAAAAGGTTACATTTCTACATCTGTTTGATGCCCAACTTTCTGCTAAAATCAACTCTGTGCAAAACCAAAGCCACCTGTGTTTTCCCCTAGAGCAGCCTAAAGGATCCAGGTGGGTGTGTTGAGCAGTTTCCAGGTGGGTTATTGCTCTGTCAGAGACAGACCTCTGGTGGCCAGCCGGAGACCGACACTGTGGAGTGCACAGCTCCCAGAACAGAGGGAAAACACATCCTGAAAACAAAACTGCCACCAAAACTGAGACCATGGACAAAACAAGTAAAGGAGCTATCAAAGGGAAATGAGCCATCAGGAATGTCATTGCTGTGAGAAGCTCAGAAGGCATTTATATTTGATCCCAGTATATCACTGAGCTGAACTGCAGACCTGATTCCTGTCACAATGAAATACTTTGTAATTTCTTTCATTTTTACTGTGAAAACAGTTTAAAATACAATCTCTGGACAGAGAAAAAACACAGAGTGGATAAAGGAAGAAATACTTAAATTTTCCTCAGTCTTCTTTCTGAATTTGCATCTGCCTGCACTTGTATCTCTAAGCTGTGCTGCATCAAACATTCCTGTTCTCCAGCACAGCAACTCCCATCACAGAATGTAACTCAGGTACCAGAGCACTTCCTAAGACTTGAAGTCAGCCTTTCCAGAGACAGGGATTTGTGCAAGCCTGCTACATCAATCCTCTATCATAAAACCTCCAAAGAAGCATTTTCTTTTTCTAGCAAAAAACCTAAGTGTTAATTAAAAGAAAAGACCACAACAGCACTGATGCTTCCTACCATTACTGAGTGTTGCATTTTTCAGAATAAAGCATGAATTATGTAAGCTGTTAAACCATACTCAAAGAACCTAAAGAAAATAAAAACGTAAAGCATGAAATATTAAACAGCTTTTGCAAAAAAAGGGTATCTAACAGATTTTAAAGCAAGCATATCGGTATGACCTCAAATTTTCATCATTATATGCTTAGTGAAAATAGAATATTGCTGACTGTTCCCAGATGAAGACTCACACAGAACTGAAGGTGGTAGAATTTTCTCTTCTTTTTGTAAATCCAACAGGCAGTGTTTTTAGCTCAATATTACACCCTCGAGCTTTGTTCCTCAAGCAGTATAACTGGAAAAAATAAAAACTTTTTTTTAAAAAAGTCTGAATATATAAACCCCCTGAAAATTAAACAACAAAAAGCAGACAGGAATTATAAGAATACTATAGAAAAACCCATATTTAATGAAATACTCTGAATTTTTAAAAACCCATCCTGTATGAAAAAAATTAAGTAAGCCTAGAAACTCTCTGAAACATTTTAATAAGTTTTTTTACTATTAAAAAAGAACATGCCAATGACCTCCTAACAGTGAAAGTTCTTTAACATACCATGAAAGTCACAGTGTGACCATTGCGGGTGTAACACCACCATGAGGATGCTTTTTGGGTTATAGCTCTATCCATTGTGCAGAAGAGATACACAAGCACCATCCCAGGCACTGCCAAATTCTGATTTGAAGGCAGCTCTAAGAGCATCATCCTTCAACATGCCCAGCACCACACCCCTAAAACTGCCACCCATGCAGTGTCTCACCATCTTCAGCACACATTTGCAGGACATCATGCTGCTAAATACACACACATGGACTATGACTCCAGCCAGAGAGGAAGCTGGAGACTTCTGAATTTATTCTGTCATCAATGTCACTTTAGGGCTATATTTCAAGATATCTTCACAAGGTGGGAAAACAAAATGGCCCTGATACCTTTTTGTGATTTATCAATGAGTCAAAATATTTTGTAGTAGAGGTTGGTTGGGCATTTCTGGGTTTTGTTTGTTCATCGTTTTTGGGGAGTGTGTTTGGTTGCCGAAAGAGCTTCAGCAAAAACCCTTTCTCCCTTAGAAGGCTGGCTTTTATGTCACTCTTGCTTAGATTTAGTCTTTGAAGAGCTCTAGTTGTCTTCATTTGACATACATGGAATGACATAACAATTTTTAGGCAATCAATAAATCCACTGTTTACCTGGGAAGTGCATACTTAAAAATTCAAAAGTCGTGGAGGTGTTAAGGAAACATTCAGACTTCCTTCACATACATCTCTCATCCAACAGCAACAGTGGTCATGCATAAATTTCAAGAATTATTAGTGATCTTTTCTTCCAAGCAACCGTATGTAGCCATCAATATTACTGCTGCATAAATCTAGAGACTTCTTTTGATTTCTGGCTCTAAAATTCAGGGTCATTCATACCTTCATAAGAGAGGTACCAGTTCTGGAATCTGGACTGGGACTAATTCAGTGTGAATTCAAAGACAGCCAACCCTAATTCCAACAGAGCAAAAGCAGAATCAAAAACTTACAAGTCTTTTTGTGGCTGGACTATGCACAATACAATGTCGAGCAGCAGCATCAGCTGTCCTTCCTACATCTTCCAGGAAACGATAATCTGAGGGTTAAACAGAACAAAGAAAAATGTAATGCCAGCCTAGTAAAACCAGGGAGTTTTATAATACACAAGGTATGTTCTTACCACTCAGAAGGTTCAAGTCAGTAAATTCATTTACAGAGACAAATGCTGTTTTATCCCTGACTCCATTACAGCTCAGGGCAAGCTTATGTTTCTTTACACACAACAGGCTGAAATGACCAAAAAAAAAAAAAATAAAATTAAGATGTTCAGCATATGAATGGGGAAAATAATCAAAACTATTTAGTTCAGATAACAGATACCTGCACGAATATTTCATGCATCGTGGACATCTGTACTTAGCTTCTTCTTTGCTACAGGTTTCACACCTGAAAGAAGTAAAAAACACTTCTCAATAAGACAGCATTTTTGCACCTGACTTGTCTATGAAAGTGCCTCCCCAAAAACCAGGCACTAGGCCATCCATCAGTATTTTCAGGAAAAGCTATTGTAAGTGCATCTTGAAAAGAGAAAGAGAAAATACAAATGCCCTGTATTAGGAAAGGTGGCAGACAGAACAACACTAGCTATGGGGAGTATATCCAAACACACACATATTAAAACACTGGAGATGCCTGAAACAAGAAACCCCACATGCTAACTGCAAAGCTGGAAACACAGCAAGCCTTTATCAGTTTATGCTTTGGGCCTGGTTCTATCAGTGCTTTTCTCCTTTTGCATCACCTGTAATGTGCACTATATCATGCTGGCTTATAATACACCCAGTTTTAGGCAGACAAAAAAATCAAAAAGAGCACAACAATACAGTCAGCCAAACAACTTCTGGCTGTCAGCAGTGCAAACTCCAAAGTCAGGAAACCTTTCAGGCCCATGTGTAAGGCTTAATAATACAACTAATAAACATTAGTGAAAAATTAAATTCCTCTAAAAATACGACCATATGTTTTTAACTAGACAATTAGAACAGCTGTTTCTCGCCTTCTTAGGAAAAATGTCAACTGAAATAATCGTCACTCTTATTTTAAATCTGACAAGCAGAAAAGAGAAATAACATTTCCCCCACATCAGTAAAGTTTTCAAGAATAGTACAAACGCACCATTTCCAACTACTACTTCCAAATGTCAGCCCTAACCCATTTCTCTTCCTCTCCTCCCCACGTGCTCGCTGCTTGCTGGTAGCGAGGGCCTGAAGGACCAGCCCAGCAATGCCATCGCCTGACGAACTCTGTGATACAATTAGCACCGCAAAGCCATTTTAAGAACACAAAAAACCGGTTTCACACACGGCAAACCAGAAACAGGGAGTTACTCTGAGCAGGGGCTCCCGTTCCCTGCTCGGCAGGATCTCCGCAGTGCCCGTCACCGCTCCAGCGCTGCTCAGCCCGGCGCCCCCCGCGGCCCGGGGCGGCGGCAGCGCGCGGTCCCTCGCTCGGCCGGGCCTCACCCGCGCGGGAGCAGCGCGCGGGCTGCAGGGCA
>VZUI01064720.1:6167-25546 GCA_013401135.1 Cettia cetti | reverse complement strand
AAGGGAAAGGGAAAGGGAAAGGGAAAGGGAAAGGGAAAGGGAAAGGGAAAGGGAAAGGGAAAGGGAAAGGGAAAGGGAAAATGTTTGCATCAAACTGCAATAACTTCCCTTGAAATGGTTGCAAATCTCGCTATCTTTTAACTCCATATAGTAGGCATAACATTAAGTAAAATTAATATTGTTACTGCTTGCCCTATTCATATATTCAATAATGCAAACCTGTTTTTTATTTGAAGTTATGTATAAATTTAATACACATACTATTACAACAAGGTCACTTTGGAGTAATCTGTTTGATTGATTCCAGGAGGTTGCATGCAGAGGAAACAGTAATCTTGTGTGGAAAACACACGATATCAACCTGGAAACAGCCTGTTTTCAAGTCACAGTATATAAATGACAACTATTATAATTTTATTTATGCCACACAGCCAAGCATTGTTGCAGCTTTGCCAGTTGTTTTCCATAATAAATTAAATTCTCTTCAGGGCTAGCCTTCTTGCTGTGCTTGTCACTCCACTATCAGAGCACTTTAAACACACAAAATCACCTCTTGGTTTTTGTCTTCAGATGAAGTCTTTTACCAGCTCCTCCACTTTGTGCCATCAAAACAAGAACCTATCAATCAGGATGAAAACATCTTATGAAAAGAAGAAAGAACAAAGTAATATTCTTTAGAACATTCCTTCTCAACACAATATTGCAAACACACACTGTGAGGCAATGGACAGCACAGAAAGAGAAATTTCCATTATAGTATGAGTGTGAACAAGAGATCCAAGCAGGAAGCAGAGTCTCCTTTGCTCTGAGCCCTGTGCCATGCCAATATTTAGCTGGTGCTGGTCATCAATATTTAGGCCAGACAGAATAGGCCTAATAGATGTTTAAATATTAGTATATTTTTTTTAAAACCTTTGTGTATTTTAAATCTGAAATGGCCATAAAACTTCAGCAAAATCCAAGGCACCAACATATTCCTCTCTTCTGCCTAGCAAGCGAAGGCCACTGGATGCTGGCTCAAACCCAGCAGCAGTGGAGCATCTCTTCAGTCAACTACCTTATTTCAAAAACATTCCAAAGGAAAAGGAAGTCATTACAACATCTCATAAATTGCTCCAGCAGATATTTGATCCAACTATGAAAAAAGAAACATGCTCTTTTACCTGACTCTTAATTTGGTCAACAGTCAGTTAGTAGATGTTAGTGTAAATGTTGAGATTCTTCATGCCTCTTTACTCCTTACTTTAGCCTAAAAGAGAGATGTGGGGCAGGCAGCAGTTCCTCAGCACCCCAATGAGGTCTGTAAGGTGGACAGTGAGGCAACAGCTGAAGACTGGGAAAACTGAAGGATTTGCTCCCTTCACTATTTGCCACTGTATGCTGTACAGTGTGTTCATATATCCTGTCTTCTCTTAGCACTGGAAGGGGAACAAAAGTTCTTAATTTATCAGAAAATCCTTTTTCATCACTGATCAAAAAATGCAGTCATATTTTTTACAGAAGATGAGTACAATAGGGTCTGAGAGTACCATAGGTAGGAGATGAAACAGAATATACAGACTTGGTGTTTGTGTTCTCTGTTATGTGAGTACAACAGTGTGTTCTGTATGGGTACATTTTCTGCTGAGATCATGGACAAAAACACATGCATCAGCCCAAGACTGCAGGTGGCAGTTCATCTTGGGCTACTTTCAGACTTGCACCAAGACCTACTTTTTATAACCACAATTTATAACCTCTGTGAGGAGCTCTCATAGCTTTCCTCAGTCCTTGTTTTGTGCCTCAACACCTTCCACAAAATAGAGAAAACTTACCCCTTTTCTTTGTTGTATGCATAAAGCAGAAGATACCATACATTTTCATACTTCATCCACCCTGCCTCTTTTCTTCATTACTCAATTGTACATTAGATTCACAATCACAGATTGTTTAGGGCTCAGCCTTCCATCAACTTTTGCCATGATATAGATCTTCCTGTACAAGCTGTAATGTGTGGAGGTTCTGGGGATGAGTGAGGTTACTAGAAGTTTCTTCTTATATTCTTGATAGCAACATTTTTAAATGTATGCCTTTTGGTTTGTCACGTCACTGCTTTGCTAACAGCAATTCTCCATCTATAACAATATATTCCTGAAGAGCTTTGATTCAGTCCTTCTAGTGTGAACTGCTTTTAAAAGCTTTTAGACTCTTCAGGAAAGTCATAAAGCACTCAAAATATTCTCCCTCCTCCTCCTAAAAAGCATTTGTGGTGGACTAATATTGCTTCAAACATGCTATTTACATTTGATGATGGTTGAGTATTGCATTACAGGACAGGCGCAACAAACTCAACATCAGTGCTCCACTTGTTATGTTCCATTGTGTTAATAAAAGCAATAAATCAATTATATGTTCCAAACTTTGACTTGTCCCAGAAAAGGGGATTGCTAATAAAATTTAGCACAACCAGCTTAGAATTTCTCCCGGTTGGATAGATCTCTTTTCACTCTGGAAAGGCCTAAATTCTCCTTTCAGTGTAAAAGCAACCTTCCAAGATGCTGAGCATGCAATGGATCTGAAAGTACTCTTTTTGGGAGACTGTATTAATTCAGAAACAGGTACACTATTCAGATTAATGATAAGGGAAACAGAGTCCTGAGATGAATAATAAAAGGAACAGAGTGTTACGGAAGATGATTTTGCAGAGAGGATAGGAAACAAGGAAACTTCAATTCAGAAAGCCAGGAAAGTCTGTTTTCTCTTTTGTGGTATAAACATGCAGAAAATTTCAGTCTCCAGAGAAAAAAAGTAATATGAAAGGACTTTAGAGCATTGACACCCTATGGTCTTGACAATGAAGGCAAAATAAAGGCTAGCTTTAAAAAGTCAAAGGCCTAAATGACAGGAATTGGAGCTATACCTCCTTTGTCTAAGAGTATTTGTCTGAGAGTGTCTAAAGTCATTGATGATACATTATGCTGCTCTCTATAAGGTTTGTACACCTTAGTCTGCAGCTACTGAACAGATATTTCCCCTCTGAAATTTTAGTAACCTTCCCTAATTGCTGTCACATATACAGACATTAATTTGAAAACTATAAAAGTAATCAGAAATAGCTACTGGTAATACCCAAACATCATTAAAAACTAAAATTACCACTCTGAGAGGGGAAGACCACCTTGATTTTTAGTGTAAAATCTGGTGAGTATGCTGGATGACAATGCCTTTAAGGCAGTAACCCATAAAGAGCTGCAGGCAGTAGCCTAGCGTGGGCTGTCATGGAAAACAGTCAGAGTAACCAAGCATCCCATTTCAGTTGAACAGGGACCTGAACACCTCTTGCAGTTAACAGAGGAGTGATGTTCCAGTTGTCTGGTCAGAGCCGTTTTCATTTCAACGGACCCTCTGCAAAGAACCTGTTTATGCAGAATTAAAAAAATAAGTAGATTCTTTGCTAAGGACCAAAGAGATGTAAACAGAAAAACCTCCAATTGGCTCTGTTAAACTTTTCTGCTAGATGATCATGGTATTCCTATAAAAGGGTTCTGACATCACAGCACCTGGCTCCTACACATCTTTAACTCTGAAGAAGAGCTTTGAAGCAGGTGAGCTCACAGCATCAAATGGCAACATCTGAGATAAGGTCACCCAGTATCTGTGAGATCTTTGATGAATGCACATGACTTTTGGTATAGCCCACACTACCAGTTGCAGTACCTGAAATTCAGTTCCTGTTATTGTAGCATACAATACTTTCGAGTATTTATGATCCCTCTTCATTGTTTTTTGTTATTTGGGCGTTAACAAAATGTGGCAGCCATACCAAGAAAAGTAAATATTTTACTTACAGAACCTGAGGTGGCTGCATTGTAAATTTTCTTCATAGTTCACACAGAGAAGTTCCTACAACATTTCCCCTGATTTCTATTTTAATAACCTCTTCTATGTAGCATCCTTTAACCTTGAGGAAATCTGTCTAAGCATTTATTGAGGAACCTTTCTGCCTGCCCTGCTTTGTGCAAAGTTATTCTGTAAACAATTTGTTCTGATGGATGTGTACTGAGTATGGAGAGGCTCAGCAGGAAATGGATTGGACAACTCTTACCAAATGAGTAATTGTCAGCAAAGTATAAAACAGACTTTGTGGTCTGGAAGACCATACAAAATTCTGCTTATATTAATCACTGTGTTTGTTCAGCACCTGAATATGTGAGTTTAAAGGAATTTAGAGAAAGAAAACTCTCCTGCCTTACTATGACAGTAACAGCAATTACCAGCTATTGCAATTCAATCCTCACTATTTTGAAATGAAAGGTAACTGAAATTTTTACTTTTTTCTTATTTTTTTCAAAGGGTTCCTAAAATGCAGAGGTAAAACTTGTCATTTCTGGTGTTATTGTGCAGCTTGGAGAAGTAAATGAGGTGTTTTACTAAACCTTAGCCAATACTATATCATCAGTGAGGTGTTTTACTAAACCTTAGCCAACACAATATATCATCAATGAGGAATCCTATGAACACATATATTAAAATTTCTATAAATTGTGTGACATTAAGAGAACATTCTGGCAGGATTTTGAAAAAGAGGGAAGCTTATTGAGAAGGTCTGGAGATATAACTGTGATCTGATTCTGTTTTCTTGAACACAAACAAGTAAAGCATATACAACAGAGGTAAAGAAACCGTGGTAAAAAATCGAAAACTTTACTTCAGTTTCTGAGTTTTACTTGTAGTTTCATTGTTATAAAAACTTAGGCACAGCACTTTTCTCTGTCAGCCACCTCAAAAACTGCCAATCTGATGCCGGTGGTAGTCTATGTGAGATACTGCTTTTAGCTGTCATTTTGGAGGTGTTCAAAAGACTTGGAGTCAGGCAGCTAAACCAAGGACTCCTTAAACAGACGGCAAAAGGAAAGGGAGAAAGAGAAGAGGGAAGGAGAGTCTGGTAAAGAGAGGAGCAGTGGGTTAGGTTAGCTGTAGAACTTGTAACTTTCAAATCGCATCAGCAGTCAGACCAAGCTGACAGTGATCCTGGTGTCATCTGCTCTCTCCCTTTAGGACTGTCAGGCCATGACATCCCTGAGAGTCAGAATGAAAATGGCACAGTGGTATTAATAAAGTGGGCTCGAGAGACCTAGGCACAACTGTGTAAACTCATTTGTCTTAGCTTCATACATTACTTGTGTCCAAATCAAATTGTGATCATTCAGAATAACCATCTGCTCATTATTCTGTCCACTAATTGACCCTCATTTTAAGTTGGGCAAAGAAGTTAATGAGTTTCTGTGTTTGCACACCCCTTACTTACAAGTGCAATCTCAGCATTGCCACTCTCCTGAAAAATGCAAAAGTCTTTGATTTATTAGATTAATTAAATTTTCCTGCCTTTGGCAACTTTTTATAAACATTTCTCTGTGAAGGGATCAACTGCATTTCTGTTACTGAAGCAGCTCCTCTGAGCTGTGTACTAAATGCCTCTCCACTTTCCTGTACACGGTATGCAAGAAAAGTGAACTGACTGGGACACAATTTCAGGATGTTTCTGTCTGGGAAGCTGAAGAGTAATTAGACACATTCTTCTGAACAGAGCTTCTGCTACACCTCCACCTTACCTTTTCCTTATGACTATCTTCAAGATGGCATCATGACAACTGAGATTCACTTTCCAAGACTCAACCCTGCTTGGGATGGAAGGTTGTGCATCACCCTAACTGGGAAAATGACTTCACTGGTTAGCAGGACAATTCATGAGCATTTCCACAATGATCCTCTCTCTTTACCCTTACCTGCAAACTTAGCTCCAAACTGATTTGTAGGTTCTAACACAAAGCAATAAAGTCAACTTGAAGATAACTTTACTTGCAAACTGTAGTAACCAAGAGTCTTAATGTATTCTATCCCTTGTCAGTGCATTGCTGTTTTAAAACTCTTATTGTGTCATACACATGCCAGCTAATAATATACAGATTCATATTAGCTACCTTAGAAATATATGTGGCAATTTTACACATTTGTAATAATGGCTTCCACTGCACAAAAAGCCTCCCTACTTAGGAGGTAGAAGCTGAGACATTCAGAACCAAAAAGATTACCACTTTTCAGAGATGACAACTGTAGTGCATTCAGACAATAAAGACAATCCTGGAGATTAAGCAAGGTGAGCCCAAAAAGGGCAAAGACTTGCTCTACATCAAAGCTCAGTCCAATTTGCTTTCTGGAATGGTTCAGGCAGCTGACGAGCTGTCCCAGGCATGACGGAGATAGCGTTGTGCAGGAGTGATAGACGAGTCCATCCATGCTCATAGGAGCCCTTGCAGGGTATGAGAGTTTATCTCCAGGCAGTTTCTCTAGAAACAACAGCAATACAGCAACTTTACCTTGGTCTTTCTGCTTTAGTTAATTTCAGACTAGGTGAAGCCAATTTTGTTCCAGCCTACCTAAAACCAATCCCAGCAGGTATCACTGTTTCCTCAATACTAATCTACTTTCTTCCCTCTAGACTACTTACCATCCAATCTCTAGGTGCTCAAGTATGGGGCTTCGCTTGATATGAATGTTGTAACACATTATAAAGGAAAATGAAAGTATTTTTAATGTATAAAGGGTGGTTTTGGTAGGAAGACTTAGTGCTGTGCATTGTTATATGAGCTTTTGGCCTTCAGGAACACTCAGTGATTTGGAGATCATAAGAAGAGACAAACAATGCAGCAGCCAGAAAGCTAGCTCAATGTTTCTTAATGAGGTGCTCCCAAAACAATGGAAGTTCACAGAGGACATCAGTGATATGGAAGAAAGGGGAAGGAGAGTGGTATGAAAGAAGAGAGAGGAAAAGAGGAGTAAGGAGAGGGAGGAAAGGAAGGAGAAATGTCAGTCCTTTCAGTGCTTGGTCTTGCTTCTCTTGGACTGAGAATCTTGTTATTGTCTTAAGAAGTAACAGGGAGAAAATATTTAGTACATAATAAGTTACTGCAAGTAATAATATCCCTCTTCTTAAAAACAAAATACAGTAAAAAGCAGCCCAGATATCTTCCAGGTGCCAGTACTTCTGCTGTTTTCGTGTGCTTTCTCAAGCACTGCCTATCTTGTCTCCTGTCTGTAGCAGCGAGCAGCATGTAGACAGAAGAACTCTTAATTCACATTGGGGCCCATAAACACAGGCCTCTCTTTCCTTTCAGGGTCCTTCATGCCCAGTGCCAGGTATCACATGTCTCTAGAGCATATCACCACAGTCCTACTACGTGTTCATGTTCTGTTTTGGTGGTCTGGAAGGGCTAATGCCAGGCCCAACAAATCAGCTAAGCATTGAAAGGTGGGTCACTAATCAGAGCACTGCAGTCAAGAAGGTTGTACAAGGTGGCAATTTCACAGCAAGTCCCAGCTTCTTGTTTTGCCCATCATTTTCCACATGGTTCAATGCTCCATCACCTCCCCTGCATATGCCTACTCTCAGGAGGATTGGTTACATAGCTTCATTTTGGCATCAAGACATACTTGTCACTTTGCTGGCTAATCTAAGCAAATGAATGTGCTCCTCTTCTTTCTATTCAGCTTTTTCTTCTTATTAGGGATATTATACAGTAGGCAAAGGTAAAGGCTTGAGCTAGGAGTTCAGCTGTAGCAGTCTCAGCAATAATACTTGGACTGTCTTCAGAATCATCCAGTGAATTAACATTCCAACTTGTCTCCCTTCAAACACACTTTAACTACCAAATTTTTCCAGCTGTATGTAAGGTCACTGTAAGTTATTTATTTTAGTCTCTGAATACTGCGGTACACATTTTTCTTTATGTCACACTACTGCTCCCTGCTGCCCAAGCCTATTTCAGATCCACAGATTCACTTTACACCACCCAAACATGATACAGACCGTATAATGACTGAGGGTAAGTGGCTCCTCAGAAGCAGGGGGGGCTGTCAATGAGATGTTTGTCACACCATAATTAATTGCTGTGAAATGCCCACAGAGATTTAAAATCATGATTAATTACCAGAAAGTGCACAGAGACCTTAAAGCTAAATTCTACTACTTGCTAAGCTTACCCAAGAGTTCCTGTACATCCTGCATCTGGGGATACTTGTGCAACACGCAATCAATTCATAAAACTCCCACAGAACATATGGCAAATTGTCAGGAAAAGGTTACATAAAAATAGCTTGTAGTAAGTTCTGTGTCAATATATGTAGATAGTCAATGGCTAAGGTATTAATAGTCCATTTGTTTAACTGCTGTTTTACCTAGAAGATACTAATTTGTTTGTAATTACATTGTTGTTGGTTCTTTTTTCATTTGGCCTGCTCAAAGACATAAAAGTTACCACAAGGTTAATGTACTTTCTGGGAAAAAAGATGCTAGATCTTATCTGCATAATGCATTTCTTTTCTATTCTATTCACCACAGAGGCTGAGGAGATTAAGAAGCTTCAGTATTTTACATTAAGCTTATTAAAGATCCAAATTTTAATAGGTTTGAAATCGTCTTCTGTAATCCCACATTAAAAGAAAAGCTAAGTGCAACTTACTCCATTTCCTGGGAACTTTCCCAAAGACTTTGATCATTCACATAAAATCCAGAAACACCATATCATGTGGCAGGGAGGTTAGTCAGTCCACCCAGACTTCTGCCACATTTGGCTCTTGCTGGATTCATGACAGCCTCCTTCCACCTTGCAGATGAGTGCTCACAGGCACACTCATACTTCACCAGGTAGAAGCAATCTGGTACCATGCTGGGAGAGATAGGATGAGGAAGAAGATGTGGCAGGGAGGGTGCCTGTTACCCATACAAACAAGTAACCAGAGAGCACCACAGACTGTGTTAGCCCCTTCAGTTGGTAAAACCCCGTCAAGAGCACAGTCTCTTTGAATGAGGGAAATATATTATACTAATCACTTCTATCCTTCTTCAGTTTTCCATGCAAAACTTCACCACATTTTCAATACATTTCAGGTGAGTGCACTGAATTAAGTCCTTTTAAAAAGTTTTGTTTCTGTAATACTAAAAATTCTCAGTGAATTTTGTCACTGGGCCTTCTGGGAGTGAATTTCCTCCTTTCACCAATTCCTCATTTCCTTCTAATAACTGCAATCCATTTAACATAGCTTTACAGTGTTGCTGTCCAGCATGTTGCAGTTAAAACCACAGGGAAAAATGGGTTCTCTGAGAAGTAAGATTCTTTCTCAAGATAATTTACCCAACTTTACACCAACCAAGAACTGCAGAGATCTTTGCATACACACACACTAGTTCTAAGTGTAGAGTAACAGTATCCTTTAGTAGCAGGTACATTATGCACAAGGATTTCATCCTACACAGAGGTCTGGTAGATAGAGCAATAGTTTTCTTTTAGCAGAGCTTACTCTCTCTGTAAGAGAAAGATCAAACAATTAGACCTGCTAAAGCTGAAAAATACTCCATCCTCCCCAGAGCTTTTCACTTCCTACTGTTTACAAACCTGGCTGAAGACAAGATACTGAGAGAACACTATGAACATCAAATCTTTATTCCTTTGGGATTTTATTAAGGAAGAAGAGAATTTAAAGAATTTTAAGAATTTTAATGAAGAATGAAAGAGTGATTCAAGTGTGAAAAAAAAAGAATCACCAAAATTTTACCTGGGAACATCCCACCCTCTACTCTTTAGACATTTTCACCCATATGATGTTTGTATTTCGGGAACAGCCATCAAAAAGGTTCCAAACTAAGCCTAGGGATGAAGTAACTCACCAGAGGGGGAACTGTAAACAATGTTGTATATCTAAGTAGTGGGTCGAAGACCACCTATCCTCTCTCAATAAAGTAACTACAAGATGACAACACAGAGCTGAGCTAAGAGTAGAAAATTAAATATAATATTGGAATATTTTAAGACAAACAGAAAAATCTGAAAATAATTACAATCTATAATTACAAAGAAAGGACTGGTGCATTAATTGGGTAGGAGTTAGATGTCCTTCTAAGAAATTGCTCCAGATTGTGCCAGCCTGCAAAACTCAGTCTTAGTAGCTGGAAAGCTGGCCTTACTCCTCCACACCTAGTACAAGCCAGTTGTTTAAGTTGCAAGTGCCCCTTTAAAATGCTCAGGTTGTAAAAAAAAGAAAACCAACAGATTAGCATAATGAAGTGCAACTATGAGGAACAGCTTTTTAATGGGAGAGCACAGATGTTCTATACACAATGGCTATGGTTTAAATCGAAAAGTGTCATTTGGCCACCATTTCAAATTGTGATGCTCTAAAGGAGAGTTTTCAAGACATACACACTTGAGGAGCACAAAGCTAAAGTAGAGCTAAGTTTTTATACCTGCTCTACTCTGTCTGAGTTAAAAGAAAAAGGTTTTCATGTGCTTGAAAAACAAAAAGTGGAAAGTAATATCATATATTTTACACTCATTTTAAGTCAGCTGTATATGGCAACCCCTCTCTCACCCTTGAAGAAATAATTGTTGCAGCAGCCCTCTTGTTAGAGGGTAAAAATTAACCAAGACACAGACTTCTTGTTTATCACAGCATGAAAAGGGTCCTGGTTCATTCCTCTTTACAGTTTTGCCACCCTGACTCCAACTAGCCACTGCCTCTGGCTGCAGCAAGCGCAGCAAGCTCCTACTGTGGGTTTCCCTTGCAGCCTCTGACTGCTAGTTATTTCCTGCTAAACTATGACTGTGCGTATTGGTTTGCAGACTGACTGCAGGCTTTTAACTTGCTAGACTGACTGCAGGTTCCAACAACAGGCTACAACTGCAGACCCAGACTGACCTCACAGCAGTGATTCTCTCTCCTTCATGATCCTCCTCACTAGCTAACCCACTTCCTTTTATCACATTTATCTTTATTGGATACAGCTGTGACTCATCAGGGGAGAGGCTGTACTGTAATTAACACAGCTGTTACTTATCAGGGGTGAGGTCACCTGTATTCCCTTCTCCTACAAAATAATCATAGAATTTTCACTGGTTAGGAAAAATACAGAAAGCAGAAAAGCCTGTTTAATTATATTCTTCTGGATAATGGAGGTATCCTTTATGCCTTTCTTTTCCTTATCTCTTTCTGCTCTTTCCTTTTTCCTTCTTTACACAGCTGTCAATTTGGGAGTGAATGAGTCAAGATGCTCTTCAAAAAATTTGATCCCACAGAAGATATGGAAAATGGTCAAAAAACCTTGGCTAAAAAAGCCCTGGCTCCCAATCCTCATATACAGACTTTTATCACTAGACACTATAGAAAAAGTATGGTGTTGGAGGCAGAGGTATCTGCACCACTCAGAAAAACTTAAGCCTGGCTTAAAATACAGTCACGGATTTTTGTTGGGTTTTAAAGTTAGTTCATAAAGCTGTGTTTTGTAACACACATTAAATGAAGCAGAAAACAAATCATGGGTTCTTGTGGGAAAAACAACGTTTTCATGGGGCTATAACAGAATTTTGCTTTTAAAATACTTTTCTGTGACTATAACAGAAATCTCTTTTGTTCTCAGCTACAGTTCATATATTCACATTGCTGGGAAGGCCATTCTCCTTGCTGTAGAATAGTCAGAAACTGGGTGAAAAGTAACCTCATGAGATTCATTAGCAGAGAGCAAAGAGAGACTGGGCAGAATACCAGCTAATATTATTTTGGTTCTGGAGTGTGTATACACCACTGCATGTGTCCAGCCAAAATGTTCTTAGAAACAAGTAGATGTGACACAATAAATAACACCATTCTGTTCTGTCCAAAACTATCTACACCTAAATGATCCGAGAAGCACGAACAGAAGGAACAGAGCTGACTAACTTCTGCCATTAAGTAAATGTGCCACCATCCTCAGTACTTCCAACATTTCAGCTTTGTTAACTGCAGTAGGGTTGCCTAAGCTACATCACTGCACAGGATTTTGCATTTCTATTAACATTCCTCTGGCAGGCAGAGATCTTGTTAAGGTTCGTTAATCTTTAATTATGTTTTTAAAACCCTGTAGCCATGGTAAATACCAGTAGTTTATAGTCAGCTGTGAGAACTAATATTAACCTCCAATCTGCATACACCAGTCTGCTCCCGTACATTAAGCACCTAGCACTGTTCACCTTCTCTACCATTTTGCCTTGCACACAATTTACATCATCCCAGTACTGTAAATTGGTGTTTATACATAGGACTCACAGCCTGCATATGCACACAAAATCACGGCTAGAGGGTAATAAGGTAAGGAATAGTAAAGATTAGAATAAGAAATGGAGGCAAATGAGAAGGAAGACAGACAATATGATATAGAGCAGCCCTGGGGAACTAAGGGAGAAGAGATGGTCCTTCAGTCGATTCCCTTTGTATAACCCACACTCATCTATAACTTGAATGGATGAATAAGCAAGTATTTTTCCTTTCAGCTATCATGCTAGCTGTAAGTGTGAAAATATGGTAAACATCCTCTCCAAAATGCAATCCTTGTTTCTCATCTCCTACTGTGTGCAGAAACTAGCTAAATTCATTTTAAAATACTTTGGCTGAGTTCTTTAGCCTCCTCAGATATGGGATCAAAGACTTAATCACTGTTTAACTTCCAAGCTGGTTTTGTCACTTGATTTAAACATAACTCTCAGAAAGCTTAGTCACTGTAAGATCCAAATTTATGAGACATCAAGCACCATCTTTAAACCATAATGCCCTCCGCTGCCTTTGTCTTCTGACAGGGCATAGAATAAGGTCCTGAAAAGCAATCGCCAAGAAGTCATGCCTAAATACTCTTTCAATTAGGGCTTAATCCCACAGGTAGTTATGTGCTGAAGTGCAGAAACCAAGGGCTGGCACTGAATACTTAGTGTTTGTTTGGTGCCCGAGCAGTGAAGCTTGATAACAGAGTGACCAAATGCAAAAAGAGGAGGGGAAAAAAGCATCTGGCAGTAAAGCCAAACTTGTGCAGCCTCGTGCTGAGTCCTGCAGAGTAGGGGCACACGGGCATGCCCAGCATGAGCTGCTCAGAATGAGACAGTCATGACACTGAACTCAAGTGAGGAATTTCATGTGCTGCCTGTGTGACAGAACCAGCAGATCACTCAAACATGACTACGTCAGAGATGAATCCACAGTAATGACACAGTACAGACAAGAAGAAATTGAGTGGCCATATTTTTCCTAATATTCAGCAGTCTGTTGACCCCATTCATGTACAGGACAGCTTCTATGCTGCTCCAGGAGATCACATCCTGTGCTGGGATGCAGCAGTGAAGTCTCCCCAGCAGCCTGGCAAGCAGCTTGGTGCTCTCCCACCACTCAAGATCCTGTGTTGTTTCCTCATAGATTAGCCTGGAAGAGTGTAACAAATGCAAATACCATCAGAAGAATCGTTTTTATCCTCTTCTGGTATTTTCACTCTCATCTTACCTTCATTTTTTTTATCTGTTTAGCCTGCAGGGTTATGGAGGAGGATTTGCTGAAACAGCAAATTCTTGTGCAAGCTATAGACTAAGAACTTGTAGAAATTATTCAATGCATAAGGAATAAATTAAAAGGAATAATGTAATTAGCAAACAGAAAACAGAAGCAAATTACGTTAGTCATCAGCTCTCCCTAGCAGTTCTGACCTTGGAATGGCTGGTGGCTGTTTCACACACATTAACTGAATCTCCTTCTAGCTTCAGGGACCTCACCACAATATTGTGATGTCCCTTGGGAGATCCTTCACTGCTATCTGACCCCCATTAGCTACCACAGACAGCCAGTGCAGCCAGCTGCCTGACAAGGAACAGTAGTGACAGTGGGACCTGCAGGGTTTCACTGGCAAGGCCCAGCCCCAGAACCTCTGTGAGGCCACAAAGCCCAGACTGGGATAGCAACAAGGCCAGCCCAAACCCTATGGCCACCACATCAGTTAACACACACGGGTTGGAAGCCCTCAGTTTTGTAGACTCCTCACAAACTCATTGAGAAATAAAGTTAATTTGTGCTACTTTGCTCAAATTTTTTTTCAGCATGATCTTCTTGTTATTCCCAGGTGAGTTAGACTGTGGGAGCCACTAATTGCCCTCCTTGTAGTCACATGAGAAAAGCTGTCTTTGGTCAGATTAGCCTCAATACTGAATAAAGAAAGCTTGTCTGTGATCCTTGTCTGCCATCAGTTAACCTCTTTTGGTGTCACTAATAAAGTTGAGTATACTTATACCAATTTATATCACTGGAAAGGGAGTTCAATTTCCCTTCATACTCCAGTACCTCCTCTAGGAGTTAATGACTAATATGTTCAACATCCTCTTTCTAAACCACATAATAGCTCTTCTTTCCAAACTTCATATCTCTTTTGCTTTCAGAGACAACTTTTTTCTCCTCAGTGGAGCTCACCATATGCCTTCAGATGCCCTCTCTGTCAGCTGCCAAACTGCCCTTCTCTGCCTCTGAAATTTACTCCTGGGGATTTTGCAAAACACAGCAAAAGGGGAAAGCAGCCACCATGCTGTCAGCAGAAGAAATTTGATCTCTACAGTACTTTGGTACCTGAGGATATCCAGGTACCCTGAGGATGTCCTTCAGAGAGAGTATCCATGGACTTGACATGTCTTCTAACATCAGGCATGGAAAACAAAAAAAAAATGTGGATTTCAACTGGGATTTATTTTTTTTTTCCTTAGTGGATTGTTCTGATCCATTCAAACTACTACTGGTGCCATCAAGGACAGAGACCAGTAGGCATCTTCTGGTGGTCATCTTTATCCTCCATTGACTCTTAGTACTTTGACCCTGTATATATGTTTTACCATATGAAGGCAACCATTCTTCTCCAAACAAGCTGACATCTTCACTCCAACTACCCTGGGAATCTCCCTAGCCTGCCACAAATTGAATGGAAAATGAAATGTCACTACCTGGCAAGATGGAGAACAGCACTCCAAAAATACTTACTAGTCTGGTCACTACCAGTGTCATCTAGAAGGTCCTAAGCCTGGCTTTCAGGGCAAACACCTAAAGTTTCTCATGAAAGGAAATTGGAGAAAGAACCACCAATTTTCAGAATGCTCTCATCCAGGAGCTCTCTGGCAAGAGTTTCAGGTTGCAAAACACAGTGAGAAGCAAATATTTCCCAATTCCTGCACCCAAGGCTTCTTGTTGGCTAACCAAGGAGACTCTCAACTCAGCATGTTCACTGTTTTCAGGTACCTTGCTTTATCACCATGCAAGGTGCCCAGGCACACCACGAAGAGAAGGCATCCCAATGGATGTCAGCACATCTAAGTCAGGGACTGCCCTGCTCTACACAGCACACCCTGGGGAAATTACATGCCATAGAACACCATGCCCAGCATATAAACTGAGGGAGTTTATATGCTGTGAGGAGCCAATTGCTGCTTAGGGACAGGCTGCTCATTAGTCAGCGGGTGGTGAGCAATTGTTTTGTGCACCACTTTCTTTTCTTGGGTTTTATCCTCTCTGTATTTTTATCTCCCTTTTCATTATTATTAATTAGTGTTATATTTCACGTTATTTCAGTTATTAAACTGTCCTTATCTCAACCCATGGATTTTATGTTTTTTTCCAATTCTCCTTCCCCTCCCTCTTGGGGGGAGAGGCAGTGTCTGCGTGGTACTTAGTTGCTGGCTGTTATTAAACCATGACAGAAGTCAGCATGCCTGCTGTGCCCTGGCACACAGCCTCAAAATGCCAGCACTCAGGAGCTGCCATTGAGCTGTGGGTCTGCCTTTGTTTGCCTGAGCAGCACTGGAGCTGCATTACCCTGCACCGAGCTGTGTGCTGATAGAAAATGATGATGAATTATCCAGTTCATTTTGGCTCTGTGTAGAGCCATCAAGACTCTCAATATGCAAATAGGTCTTATTTATCATGTGATAGATACTGTGTAATATAGCACCTAAATTACACTGAATTTGCAATACCATCTGGTTTCATCTTTCGTTATTAGAATGAAATATGTTATATTTGACCTGAAAATTGGCACAGGAATTGGGCAGGGCCATGCATGCAGTTTGAAGTGGTAAGAAGCTCTGCTCACTCACATGAAGCAAACAAGTAGCAGATATAATTCTCTTTTCTCCTTTTCAGATCTGGAAAACAGCAAGTGCCATGTAGGTCAAGCAGAAATCTAGTGTTATGCATAGGTTTACCTGTAAGTAGAGGCAGGTGACACTGCCATAGAAGGAGTGCCCATTTGAATTTTCTCACATGACTGAAAAAGATTGACATATGGTGGAAGGAAAGCCAGTGAACTTTCAGAGGAGCAGTCCATAGATATTAAGTTACTTTTGGTTTGATAGGATCTTAAGACAAAGTAAAGAAAATATTTACATTAGCTTTTAGCAAACTCCAAGTCTTCTAGTTGATGCCAAGATCATTTTTGTTTTTAAATGTTCTTCACATATACTTGTAGCTCTCTAGCTTATTATAGTATAATTATATAGATTTGTAGCTAACATTTTACCCACTCCGTTAGACAGAAAGACAAAGCACATTCCTAAAGGCCCCTGGAAACTAAGGACAAGCCACTCTGCCAAGATACTTTCTCGTAAGCAAAAGGGGGGCACCAGAAAAGGGGGAGAATTACCTCATCACCTATGCTTCTACTTGGGGATTCTTGGCAATTGTGCTAATTCGCTAAACATATAAAGCTCTGTTAGGCCTTTATCACATGAACATTTTTCCATACTTGCCCCTGGAGGCCTCCAATTAAACAGAAGATTTTATGTTACTGTCTCTATTATATACTGTCCTGAAAGTGTGTTGTTTTATATTTAGATCTTTACAGCATCACTGTGACTTCAAAGAAATGACAGACTAATATATTTTTTTTATTGGTAGTACAAAGATTCAACTCAAGGAAGTTAACCATTTCTCCTAGTTGTCTACATTTGGCTCAATCAGCCAAAGCACTTTCTTGAGTGCTATTATTCTTCTATTATTACTCTGAAATGTTAATATAATCTAGCTCACCAATGTCTGTGTCTATCACTAGAGACAATAAATAAATTAGATATAGAAAAATGATGTTTAAATAATATTATGATTGAGTCATAAAACCATAATAGCACAGAAATTCCAGTTAAGGCCACAGAGGGTTGCCAAAGACATTTGCTGTACATATGGGTGGTTGTTTCTCAAAGTCCCAGAAAAGGCTGCACTATACACCTGGGTGCTTCATTAGGAACACATTACTGGCCTTATAGAGTCAAGTGAAACAGAAAATGATTATGCAATGGTCATTATTTTTAATGTCAGTACTTACTGATAGTTTTTATCCTGCAGCATCTAAAATATGCGAATCAGAAGATGTTGACAAATGTTGGGTCTTCAATGGAACCTTCTTGCTTTAATTGTCTTGTTAGTTTATAAATTTCTTAAAAATGCTTTTTATTGTGGTCTGTCTTCCTCTAATGGCCTTTTGATAAAGGTAGTTGAACCACATTAATGCCCTTAGAAGACAGAAGTAGCAACCAAAAA
This sequence comes from Cettia cetti, assembly GCA_013401135.1. Lineage (NCBI taxonomy): Eukaryota > Metazoa > Chordata > Aves > Passeriformes > Sylviidae > Cettia > Cettia cetti. The sequence continues at coordinate 8,155 of VZUI01064720.1, read as the reverse complement.
TAGAATTGCCACAAACGATCTATTTCTGTAAAGAGCAATCAAGTCAATATAAACATTGGATATTTTAATTTTAATTACCCAGAATACTTTTTCCCTTCCTTATTGGTTTTTAGATACTCTCACCACCAGCCCATACTCAATATGTCACCATTTCCTACCTTCAGCACTTTTCCTTCTTCTGTGGTACCTGTTTACTCTGGTCCCTAATCAATCCCAAGCACACATGAGAGTACACACACATGGGCACTCACAATGCCACTTTGACTGTAAATGCATTTGGGGGTGGTCAGATGCATCTCATTCAGCCTCAAAAGCTACAGCATGCAGATCAGCAGGCGCAACTGAACAGTAAACTTCAAAAGTATCCATGAACTTTCTGTCTTTTCCTAATCTGAAATTTTACCCTATGTTTTTAATGATAATTGCATTAGCTGCCTGTTTTCAGCAGGCGTTTTCAGTGAAAAGTGTAGAAAAGAAGGACAACAAACACATTGGCCTTAGCAGAGACACATGTTGAATATTTTCCATCCTTGCAGATTGAACTGCAATTGTAACAACCAATATTATCATCATCTGAATCCCTCACCTCCTTCCAGTCCTGATCCATGTTTCGAGGCTTGCTGTAAGTTTTCATAACATCAAAAAAATTTCAGACTTTGTTTTACGTCTCATCCAAGCTGGTCCCACAAGCAGAAATTTTATTTTGTTAACATCTCTTCAGATATCAGAATAAAACATGAGAAGTTTTAGGTCTATAAGGTACTTGAGGTTATTTTCAGATATTTTTATGGTTTACTTTCAACACCTAATCTTTAAATTCATAACAGCTATAAGCAACTTGGTTTAAAAAATAGGGGCAGATGAAGAGTAATGGCAGATTTACAGGCAATTTTCATATCTTGGTGAGAAGGTAATTTGCTGACACAGCCTGACAAAGACCTTGGAACACAAAGCCATGCTGGTGTCTTCCCTTCCCAACCAGTTGGGACTGTGGATGCACCTGGTACTGAAATAACCCTCATGCGATACTGTCCATCTCATTCCCACTGTTTTTCTGTCACATGTGCAGCATGATAAGCTTTAAAAATAATTTTGTCTCCTGAGAGACATTGGTGTCCCATCCTTGTCTCTTGACTGCTTGTCCCTCATATGACTGCAGCAAGCTGTAGGCTCAGCCAACTCAAAATCATTTGACACATTTGCCAAAATAAATTTCACAGGGTCCTTAGACAGCATCAGGACACCAGTGAAAATGTAGAAAGTAGCAATTGTAATCCATCTCTTACAATACAGACCTTTTTCCCCTAAGTAGGTCTATATTTAGCTTGCAGGAGAAAAGAATAGATCTCTGGGGGAAATTGTACCATATTTCTGTTTCATCCCAGCATTATCAGCCTCTAAAATCCAAATGTTTTGGGAAAAGTTTCTGACTTTAAAAAAAAGGGAAAGTGCCCTTAAGACTTACCTACCTTTTTCCTCTCACATGGTTGTATACACACACATGGGTGTATCTTCCAGGGACTCCAGCTCATTTCCCACTGCTGGAATCATCCATGTGGACATAGTACTTAGCCCATCTGCTCCTTAATTTAAGTCCATGCTGCTTCATGAATGCACTAACTATAATAATCTTTAATTAGTATAGATTACAGTGAGATATTCCTGATATCCCCTATAGCTTAAAGTATATACACTATTTACGCTCCCTCTTAGAACAAAGAATCTAAGTTCATTGCTGAAAACCTTCACAGGTAAAAAAAAAAAAAAAAAAAAAACCAGACAAAAGAACTGAGAAGAAGCAATTGGTGTTGAGAATTCAGATTCAAGTTTTCAACTCCCTACCCAAGACCTCCAGTACTAATAACTGAAGACAAAAATGATAGATCACATAGAAATTAATGTCTTCCTCAGTAAACGGAGAGGAAGCCAATGCCTTATTCTAAAAAAAAAAAAAAAAAAAAAAAAAAAAAAAAAAAAAAAAAAAAAGG